>PVJA010008848.1:0-62863 GCA_004027025.1 Myocastor coypus | reverse complement strand
TATATGTATCTGCTTCCTCTTAGTCCAAAGGGAAGTATATTCTTTTCTGTTTTTTTTTTCTTTCTTTCTTTCTTTTTTCTATGCAACATTAATAGGGAGGTGGGTCATGCCCACACACTGCACTCTATAGAATGATTGTGAGGACAATATGTAATATGTCAACTTTCAAAGAAAAAAAGGGGGAAAAGAAAAAAAAAAGTAATGTGGATTTAGAAAGGTTAATGTTTAGTTGTTTGATCAATGTTATATACCTATATGTATTAATCTAAACTGATCCGATGATGAAAATATGTAATATAACCATTGTTAAATTTAAACAATAAAAGAATTGGAAAAAAAAATAAAAATAAAAACACCTTGAGCTGGGCGTCAGTCATGCCTCCACTAATTCCATAAAGAGGTCTAGAAACTGTGGAGTCACTTCAGAAAGCAGTAGGGAGGTGACAGAACCAGAACAGAGGTACAGGTCCGGCTGGTCCCTACACTTGCTTTTCCATTTGCCCCCTTGCCCTGCCACCTGCAGACACTGGGAAACACACTGCACTCGGGCAGCACTCTGAAGCCTGCTTAGTTTACCACTGACCAAGAAGCTGTTGCTCGGTAAGTCTGTTCAAAGCTTATAAATGATTCAGTTTTCTCCCTCTCTATCCTCATGAAGACCTTTGGAAATAGCTTCTCAGCAAATAGTTCCTTTTCCAGGGAAGTTTTCTTTTTAAACCCAAGGCCTTGTACATGCTAAGCACATGCTTTGCCACTGAGCTAGCTCCCCAGACTACAGTGAATGGTTTTTAGAGCCATCTAAGACTGGGAAACCAGATACCACTGGGACCACAGGGGAATGCTGTGGTCACACTATGTGGGGACAGATCATGGTGAAGAAAGTCCCCTCCTCCCAGGGCTGTTGCCTCTGCCGCAAAACACTGTGGTTTGGCCCTAATGGACGGACTGAGTGACTCTCAGGTGTCAGTGGAAGTTGTCAAGGAGTAGCTAAAAGTCAGTTGGTTGCTGCAGAGTGATTGGCTGTGCCCCAGGGAGCTGGTGGCCTGCAGTCTCTGGAGCAAGCCTGCCAAATCCATCCCAGAGCATCAGCATGGAGCATGCGCCATCTGCACCGGCAGCTCAGGACCCCACTGGGAGAGGGCACAGTGCCTAAGTATTATGTCAAAAAGTGGTTTTGCATTAAACAGCCTGAGATTCTGAAATCATTTCCCATGACCCAGTAGTCAATAAAAAAGAGGCCTGGGGAACAGAGTCACTCTCTTAGGGCTCTTTGGCTGATTTCCCTTGCCACACATGCACAGTGGAAACTCAGCCACTGGCCCCCCCACTCTGGCTGTTCCCATATCTCAGGCCTTTGCCACCTCACTCTGGTTGACTAGCCTGAGCTGGAAGCCAGGTGCATCTGTGGCAGGGCTGGTGGGAGTTCACTGTGTTTAGGAGCATGTGGGGGCTAGGAACCCGACAGAAAGCACAGGCCATGGCAGTCGCAGAGTGTGCTGTGATGAAGAGATGCCTCCTGCCTCAGGATGACTGGCAGGAGTCTTTGCTGCCTCCCTGGTCACAAGACACACCTTCTGGGAGATGGAAGGAGCAGAAAGACAAGCAGTGCTCACCGACTTCCTCCCTAAGGAGGGCTTCGCCTCCCAGCACTGAGCTAAAGCGCTCACCACTTTTGAGGTATGAACTAAAAATACAGTGAATATATAAATTTAAAAACTTAACAAAAAGGCCTACTTCCACTACTCTTTCTCAAAATCCTCTCTCTTTGAACACACAGATCCCATTGTTGTTACCACTTTCTGAGGCAGTTCTGGGATTCCTCTTTCAAGAGTGTCTTCAGTTGTACTGTCTCGGTTTCCTATGTGTCCTACTTTGATCAAAAATGTTTCCCTTGCCGGGCATGGTGGCACATGCCTGGAATTCCAGCACTTGGGAGGCTGAGGCAGGAGGATCAGTGCAAGTTTGAGACCAGCTTGGGCTACCAAAAAAAAAAAAAAAAAAATTGAGCTCAAGGCCAGCCTGGGCTGCATAGTGAGACCCTGTCTCAAAAAGACAAAAAAAAAAAAAAAAAAAAAAAAAAAAAGGTTTCTCTTTTAGGACCATTTTTGACCTTAGGGAAGCAACAGAATCATATGGAAATGGACATGGTGAATGAGTAGATGAGGATATATGTGTCTGTCTAAGGCTATCTTTCCCTTGGATCTTACTCAGCAGTGACATGAGCCGTATTTGTTGTTAACACCTGGTCAGGACACTTGAGAAACTCTCAGTAAAATCACAAAAGAGAAGATGACTATAACAGCTTCAGAAAGTGTCAAGAAGAATATGGTAAGTCTGTTCAGACCAAGGAGAGGGGCATCTCCCCAGCGGCTTATGGCAACGGGTCTTTTACAATAAAATTTTCACTGTATTCACTGTATCACCCCTTGTACATCCTCACCAACCTCATCCCTCTTTTTCTAGGTCCGAGCACCACTCATCAGGCTTTGGACACTGGTAGTGTCAGAGCCAGCAGGCTCGGTGATGGACTGATGGGAAGATCCTTGCAATAAAGGGAGTTGCCTGTGAGGTGGGGGTAGGGGCAGGGGCAGGCATGGATCTGAAGTCAGGAAGCCTTGTGTGAAATTGTGAATTCCACCACTTTACTCCTCTTTTGATGGCCTTGGGACCACCATCTCAGCTTGGCTAAAATATTGCAGTGCATTGTAGAAAATTTTGTCAATTTCTCTAAGATATTGCAATATGCTGGTTTTAATTTGC
This sequence comes from Myocastor coypus, assembly GCA_004027025.1. Classification (NCBI taxonomy): domain Eukaryota; kingdom Metazoa; phylum Chordata; class Mammalia; order Rodentia; family Myocastoridae; genus Myocastor; species Myocastor coypus. Next base: position 60,103 of record PVJA010008848.1, on the reverse strand, counting down.
TGATTTTTGTTGCAGGGTAGATGGTCACACACTGGGTTGTCTAAAGACTCTGCTGAACCTACTTTGCTCAGGATGGCTCCATTCTCCCTTAGCAATCCCACACAGCCAGTTGAGACTCCTGCTGTAGCTTCCCAGAGAGCAAGCACAACAAGGAGCTGAGACGTGCTGGGGTACAGACGTTAAGATTTCTGTGCTCATAGCAGTTGTCTGTCTTAGCACCTGAAGTCATATTTCAACCTGGCCTTAGATTCAGGAGAAGTATTTACATCTACATGTATTTCAACTAAATCAAGAAATTAAAATTGAGGTTTGATAAAGTCATAAGGAATTTCTGGTTTCAGGGAAAAGGTAGAAAGAGGATGCTTTTGAAACATTTATGGTCTTAAAGCTAGATTTTGGAGGAGTGGACTACCCAGTTCCCTAAAATCCTATGGATTTACTGCTAATAGAAATTTTAATAGAAGACAGAGTTGCTGAATGCAAGGCAATAAGGGTTTGATGCCTGATTAATCCATTCAACATTCAAAACTAATTCTTGTTCTCCTAAAGCCTGAAGGACTCTAGTAGTGCAACTCTCCCAAGTACCTGGAGAGCTTTCTTTCTTTCTTTCTTTCTTTCTTTCTTTCTTTCTTTCTTTCTTTCTTTCTTTCTTTCTTTCTTTCTTTCTTTCTCTCTCTCTCTCTCTCTCTCTCTCTCTCTCTCTCTCTCTCTTTTTCTTTCTTTCTACCAGGGATCAAACTCAGGACCTTGCACTTGCCAGGCAGGTACATATGCCACTGAGCTATCTCCTTTCTTTCTATAAGCATAAGATCATATGCCATGAAGATGCTAAGAAGATATGATGGGACAAGTCAGGGATGCGAAGACAGGAATGCAGTGATTCTACCAGTTCAAGGGAGGACATGGAAAGCATTCAATGACTGGGAAAGGACAACTGATAAAAACCTCTAGACCTACACTGTGGCTCTTCTAAAGAATTCTGGGAAGGAGTGGGCCACTTCAGAGGAAGAAAGGTGGAGGTGGTTCAGAAAGAATCTCAGAAGGCATGGGGCTAAATGGAATCTTGGAGGTTGGGTAAGTTTGGGCAAAGACATAGTCATCAGGTGGGAGACATGAAGGATAGAGAGTGGACCACTTTGGATGCAAGAGGAGGTGGAGCCAGGCCCCAGGGTCCACCTATTCAAGAGCATGGGCCATGGGTTTTGATCAGAGCTGGAGAGCAGAGCTGGAAAAGGCAGTTCTATTCTGTCTATACTGTCATTGAATGTGACAGAATAAGCCAAAGCGGCCATGGAGCAGGACAGCTGGGATGCTGTCGTCACCATCTAAGTGAGAAGAAAAGTGCCTCGAATCCTTGACACTTGCGCCTTTTACTTCCACTTTGATTCAAAAACCACTGCCTGCCCAACGCCCAGCTTGCAACACTAGAAATTTTGGAGTGAAGTTATTACTGATCCCTCCCACTGCAAATGGCTCAGGCATCATTTGCAGCGATCTTCTATGTCATTGTCTTGGCCATAGTTCATCTCTGATGAATGCTTGCACCAGGCCAAGGTCCACTCCTGATTCTAATGACAATTTGTGATCTGAAAGAGTTCTGTTTTCTCTGATAGGTGACTTATGTGGCTGTTGCTGATTGTGCCTGTCTGACTTTTTCCTTAGATGAGTGAAAGGAAAAAGAGTTCATGTTCAAGAACAATTTAAGAAAATCACTGAAATGATTAGTGCTCGTGAGCACACATCCTTAAAAGTAGTCTATTGCCACAAGAATTCATGCGACTTATACCCAACAAGGACTGTCATAAATTGAGCAGCAATTGTTATTTAAACAATCATGAAGAGTATTTTGTGATTGTTGCAAACCCCTGGAGTTCAGGTCATGTGGTTGTTTTGGAATCTCAGGTGGCAGTGATAATGTCCTTCTGTGTGTCTGAATCAGCACTGAGGAGGGAAAATGCCCTGTGTGCACCCCCTGCTGACAGGTAGATGTCGCCATCAACAGCCTGAGGGCGGTGTTACAGAAGGCCAGGCACCCAGACAAATCATTTGATGGCCACATGTTGTTACAGTCGATGATATGCTGTTAAAGTCTGCTAAAGGAATATGGTTGCAGATGTCAAAATGACAAGTAATTTTGGCGCCCATATGTTTATGACCGGGAAACAAGTCAGTGCTATAAACCAGGCATTCCTCGGGTCTTCAGTGCATCTACAGAGAAAGCTCTTTCCCAAGCGTTTGTGTGACCTCACTACCTTCTGGTCAAGAGGCTTTTGCTCACGCTCCTGTCACTTTGTCTGTGCGTCAACAAAGAGCTGGTTGCTTTTCTGAGCTGAGTGATCACTCAGTGGAATCAGCCAATCTTCAGCAGCTTAGCAACTTAGTTAAGACTCTTTCTCAAACTAAATAAAACAGGGCAAGGGGTTGTGGCACAGCATGAAGACTAGAGACATAATGTTCAGTATTTCTATCTCTGTCTCTCTTTCTGTCTCTCTCTCTTTCTCACACACACACACAAACACACACATGCATGCACATACATATACATATACAAAAGATAATGTAGATAAACACTATACACTGTGCTTTACCAATCAAGCAGTCTTATTAGATTCTAGTAAATATTCATTCTTAATTGATTTTACCCACATATTTGGTCATTTCTAGGCAATAACACTATGCTTTGAATTACTTGAATGTGATTATTTTACCAAGGAAATAGATTATCATTAAGAGTAGAAAACAGTAGGCTGCCATGAAATGTAATTAGGACAGAATGCTAAATTAGAAGTTTCCATGAGGGTGTCAAGATTCAAAAGGTGTCAGGTTCTAAAGGAGAGGTTGGACCGTATGTTGGACATACAGAGGAGCTCTGGAAACTGCCGGGCAATTTCAGAATCATGTTGCCACCACAAGGGTAGACGTAGGGAGCTGTGGAAACTGAACTTCTTCCTCACCCCTTCACCTTACGCTAATGAAGGTGACTGAGTGAGTAGTGTCCCTCAAAGCTGGGGCACATGTACCTGAGGGTGCAAGGAGGGCAGGCTATGGCTTTGGTGCTCAGAGGGAAAAGGAGAGAAAAAGAGAAGGACAGAAAGACAGAGCAAGAAGAGGGAGAGATGAGAAGGAAGGAGCTAGAGAAGAGAGAGGCTACAGAGGAGGAGAAGGAAGGAGACAAGATAGGGAGAGAAAGGAGAGGGCAAAGGGACTAGAAGGAAAAAGAAGAGAAGAGGAATAAGAGGAAGGACAATAAGAGGGGGAAAGGAGGAGGAATACGAGCAGGAAGAGGAAGGCAAAGAGAAAGAGCACCACTCGCGTTTACCCTGCATGGAGAGGCAGGGACTTTCACTTCTCTAAGTCGGAGGGGTGGGTCTCAGCCTCCTGGAACCCAGCCCCAGAGGCCCCCTGAAAAGTGGGCATGCGCAACACAGAGGGAGCGTGGGGAGTAGATCTGGGGCAAACTAAGCCCCAAGATGGAAGCTAAAGAAAAGCCCAAGGCCAGAGCAGGTTGCTAAGGGAGTCCCAGGCCTCACTTGAGGGACTCCTGGAAGTACCAGCCAGAGTTGGCTGGAGCCCAATGACCAGGTCAAATTTCTTCATCTCCCCACATAGAGGGGTGGAGCAGAAACACACTAAGTGATCCAGGAGGAGGGATTTGCCTGCCAAGTCAGGAAGGGGAGCAGGCTTCTCTTTCCCACAGCAGTAAGCCTCAAGGAAGAGGCTTCATGGGTGGTCACTCTTGTTAGCATAGTGTCAAAATAAAAACCACAATGGAGTACTACTCTGCCATAACGAAGAATAAGTTGGAGTCATTTTTAGGATAATGGGTGATGCACTTTGGGACCATAATGTTAAGTGAAATAAATCAGACACATAAACTTAAATATCACATGGCTTCTCTCAGAGGAAAAATCCAAAATATCCTGAGCAAAACAAAAGACAACAGCAAAGAGGAGATAGATCTTTTGCAAAAGGGAAAGTGACCAGGTGGGGTGATGGGGTCCTTCTGGATCACAATGTCATGAGAGATGATGGAGACTGTCAATTCCAAAGGTGCTTTACAGGACAGATTTGTTTGGACCATGGGCTGAACCGTAGCTATACAACCATTAGCTGCAAACACTGCAGGAGAAACAGCGCATCTCAGAGTGTTCACTGCCCACCCAGCTGAGAGTCTTCTCCCTGATACCATGATTGTCCTTATTGTCCCTGATTCATTCACAAGCCCTTTGGTAAAATGAAGTTAGCAGGCTCTGCTCATTCCAATTGCTTGACAGCTTCTACTGTAGTAACACAGCAATTAAGTGTGATAGAGTCTATGTTCCAGAAGTCGTGGTGGTGGAGGAGTGGGGAGCTGTCTCATTTTTTTCTAAAATTTTAAAATTTCATCATCATCATCATCATCATCTACATTTTCATCTATTACTGTAATTGGGAGATTTACTGTATCAGCTTTGATTTGGTATTTCTATTCAAACAGTGGGAGACATAGAAAAGAATAGGTTTGATCCAGCATTTCATCAAAAGATTAATCTTAATTCACACAGATACTGCTGTATTGAGATGAGAATCAAATGAGGAGTCCTTGCAACTGCTTGGGTTTTCTGCTCTCGGAGTGGTTGCTGAGGGTGATCCGCTTACAGGAGCTGCACGCTTCTCCCAAGCTCAGTGTCAGTGCTTGCGTCACTGCTCAACTTTCCCACCACTCTGACACAACACCTGATTCCCAGAGCTTACAGGAGGAGAGGTTTACTTGGCTAATGGTCTAGAGGGCACAGTCCATGGCTATTAGCTCCAAGGCAGAACATTCAAGCGGAAGGACAGTAAAGCAAAGCTGTTTAGTTTATAGCAGCTGGAAACAGAGCAGGGGAACAGGGTCAGTGAGGAAGAGTCAGGGGCCAGACACAGACCCCAAGGCCATGTCTCCTTGACCCACCCGCATACATTCAGAGGAGTGCTTTACTCGTCCTCCGCCTAGCTCTCAAACTGATCAAGTTTACAACTGAGCTTAGCTGTCATAAGGTTTAAAATTATATCTGGGTTATACCTTTACTATGCTGAAAAGCATATTGGCAGGCTCTGAATTATATAGAGGTCCTTGGCTTTATGCGTTGCTGTTTTCTTTCACTGCTCTGAATACTTTGTACTCAGCTAGAAGGTGGTGATGGTGGGGATGACAGTGACAGAAGGAGGGAAAGAGATTTGCAGAACCTTATCTTCGGTGATTGTTGAGGTCGGGTTGGGTGTTGCTATAGACTGCATGTTTATGGCTTTCTAAACTTTTCATGTAGAAAGGATTTCAAATATGATTGCATTTGGAGAAAATACTTCTGGTAGTTAGGTCATGAGGGTAGAATCTTCATGAGAGGGATCAGTGTCCATATAAAAGAACATGTTCTGCCATTTGAGGTCACAATTAGAAAGATGGATGCCTGTGAATCACGAAGGGAGTCCATGCCAGACTCCAAATCTAGTGTTACCTTGATCTTGAGTGTCTCAACTCAAGAACTATAAATAATAGATTGCTGCTTTTAAGTCTTCTGGTCTATGGCATCCTGCTATGGCAGCCTGAATGGATCAAAAGAGGGATGATGTTGAAATCAGCATTGACCAGTTTTATCTGTGACTTAGGAGAAATAGAGATAAAAAAGTAGTTCTTTGGGCAAAGACCAAAGAGATCTCAACATGTAGCTTTTCATATTTTTTATTATTTGTGTACTTTATGTATTTATTTGAATATTACTTTGATTCTTTCCTTCTTCCTCCTCCTCCTCTTCCTCTTCCTCTTCCCCTTCTCCTTCTCCTTCTCCTTCTCCTTCTCCTTCTCCTTCTCCTTCTTCTTCCTTCTTCTTTCTTGTGGTACTAGGGATTGAACGCAGGACCTTGTGCTTGCCAAGCAAGCACTTATTCCACTGAGCTAACTCCCCAGTCCCTTGAATAGTATTTATTTAGTGTGGGAAAATGAAAATATTTGTAAAGATGCCCCAATACTTCAGTTTCTAATTCTCTTCAGTGGCATTACATTTTCATTATGTATGCCCACTAAGTTTAGGAATGTCCCTTAAACCAGAAACGAAGACAAATTCTGAAAGATAAACCGGAAATGTTTCTTTTTATATCTTGTTCTCCTCTTTTCCAATGACTACAAATTAGACAATGAATTCCTTTCATTTTCTCTGCAGCTCCCAACACTGGGGAAATGGAGAAACTTTGTAAATATTTTCCTTCCAAAGAGCATCATAACTGTGGTAAACCGTCATTTTGCAGAAAGACCAAGTTGAGCCTTTGTGTGGCTTTGCCTAAGAATTTCAGTTTGATACCAGCAAAAAGTACTTTGATTTGGGGATGAATTTCTGTGTCTGCCTGTTGATGCCCAGATTAAGTGACCAAATCAGATTAAAGTTGTTTGTTGCTTGAGAGAACAACTGGACTCAAAGCCTGTCCTTAGAAGCTTTAGTAAACAGTGTCAAATAAAGCCCCGGACTTAGGAACTGTTCATTGTATAGTTCTTGCGAAATGAGTGAAAAGAGCTACAGCAATGGTAGCAAAAACAAACACACAAGCAAACACAAATCTAGGACTAGTGAACCCGTGTTGCAAATTCACCCTTCCCTGAAATATGTTCTTATTCAGTGGGAACTGGTGAAGAAAATGCTTGGCAATTGCTCAAGAAAGTGCTATACATATTTAGCATCTCCTAGTTTGTTGATTATACTTGGTGAGCACATTCAGACTATGCAGTAGAATTTAAATTAGAATAAACAACAAAATAAGCCTCCAAGGAAAAAAAAGGAGGAAAAGGGGGAGTGAAATCACCCCCAAAGCCATTAAAGAACCATTTGTTTATCATACCTAGTTCCACAAGTCCAAGATGATACATGCATTTTCAGTGAAGAGAATCCCTATTGTTGTAGGAAAATTAAGTGTATTTTGATACTTGTATGCGATATTTATCTATCTGTTCGGTCAGAAAAAAAGTTGTTCTCATCAATCTAACATATATTACTTTTTCAATTTCCTGTCAGTAATGTTTCCTTAATGCTTCTTTAGGGTGAGACCACAGAATTTCTGATTTTTCACAACAAAGGGCATGACTCATTAGAATTATGATGAGTTTTGCTCATAAAAATGCATCCCCATATTCACATGTGTTCAATCTTCACCCTCTTCTCAAATGGTACCTTTGTGATAGAGGAAAGCAAAGTACCTTTCCAGCTGTGGACACTTCTGAGTTTTCTGAGCTTTCTGGTGCCTACTTCAAATGTCCTTCAAGAAGATATACACACATAGCTACTTTGGAACTTCAAATTCTGTCCTGGGACCTGTGTGATTTATCACTGTTAATAAATCACTAACATAATGATTTTCTGACTGCTCTGTTCTAGGTGCAATGATTTATAATTCACACCAATAACCTGAATTTTGGACTCTTTAATTTAAGTTATCTTAAAATCCAGCCTCATCAGAAAGATGTTTTTGCCAGTTTGCCAAATGAAATCAATCAGTCTATCTATCTATCTATCTATCTATCTATCTATCTATCTATCTATCTATCATCTATCTATCTGTTTTTAATGATGGAGGCCAGGCATGGTGACACATGCCTGTAATCCCACAGTTGGGAGGTTGAGGCAGGAGGATCATTACAAGTTTGAGGCTATTCTGGACTATGTAGTGAGTTCAAGGCCATTCTAAATCTCGCAATGAGATCCTTTCTCAAAAACAAACAAATAAACCTGAAAAAAAAAGGCCAAAATGCAAACAAATGGAGGAGTTGATAATGTGGAAAAATAGTGAGATATTTAGTTACAAAACCATCAACTTAGTAGATAACTCAAAGTTCAGAATCATCCTTTTTCTGCAGGATTCCTTTATACTAAAAACCTAAGTAGTTCATTAAAAACCCAGTGGTACGGAGAAGACCCTCATGCTTGCATTTTTGACTGACAATGAGATGTGAAAATTCCATGTGCAATTAAAACCGTTGTCTGTTTTTCCCACCTCTTCCCTTCCTCTTGGTTACTTGGCATGGTTTGTACAAATCACTCCCAGGCCTTGTGGGGGTCAGCGACACTGCTCCTGTTCTAGGGCATCACAGGTCACCAAGAGGACTTAATTGAACTCAGCAGGTAATATATCCTGCTGGCCCTGTATTTTGGTTAAATAAAGAACAACATTTTGCTATGGTGATTGAGTGTATTTGTGTGTGGCAACCACAAAGTCATGTTGGGGAGGCAGGCTAGACATCATCTGGCCTGCTGCTGCTGCTGCTGCTGCTGCTGCTGGAAGTTGGGGAAAAAAAAAGCTTGTCCAGCTTACCTACTTATAGGTGTGAGCAGCAGGCTAAAAATCATTAGGCTGAAGCCTTCTGCATGTGGGCGGGTTTCCAGATAGATGTGGTCAAAGGAACAAGATGGGAGGGGCTGGACCTGCCTGATATCGGCTCTGTGGATGCCAAATATTTATGCCCTTTACTATGTTTACTCTTTACACCAGCCATAAAATGTTAAAAGACATTGAAGCAAGTTAAGTAAATGGACAATTGCCATTTTCATCAGATGTGATAATGCTAGATGGCTTGCTTAAAAGCATTTACGCATAAAACTTTAATACATTAAATAGGCCTTACTGTACATTCACTACCCTGAAAGGATTAAAAATACACGCAGACAAGCACTATATTTACGGCATGACTACCACATGACAGGCACTGGATTAGGCACTGATATATATTATAGGGAAAGACACTTCACTTGGAGGAAATCAAGGCTTTGAAGCAGCCAGATTTTGGCTCAACCCCACGGAGACACTATCATTGCTGGAAAGCTGGCTAACTCTTTTGAACCTACAGCTCATCCATCAACCCATCAGCAGTATGTTGAGGTAATATTGCAGTATCACGGTGAGAATTAAGTGAAATGCCGAAGTTATGCAAAACGCCTATTGAATCACATATTTGTGCATATAAAAGACTCTATTCATTCAGCCTCAGATTTTATCACTATGTCTATGAGCACTATAATGTGTAAAGTGCTGCTCTTGCTGCTTGGACTTCTTCAGTAAATAAAACAAAAACACTTAAATTGTCAGAGAGGCTAGGGAGATAGCTCCATGGCAGAAGTGTATTCCTGGCAAGTGCAAGATCGTGAGTTTGAACCCCAGTCCTGCAATAAATAAATAAATAAATAAATAAATAAATAAACAAACAAACAAACTAAAACAAAATAACTAAAAATAAATTGTTGTTAGACCATGGTGATGAAGAAAGCCTCTGGCATCAGACAAAATCAAATGTAAATCCTGCCCCGTCTAGCTGACTGATCTGGGAAGTTTATTACTCTGCACAGTGTGGATGAACAGTACCTTGTGGTGGCAGTAAGGACAAAATGAAAATGTAGCAAATGCTTGGTGTATATACCACGCTCAGTAATCCCAGGAAAGGGCTGGTGAGATAGCTCAGCGGACTAAGTGCCTGCTTAGGCAAGCACAGGGACTGTAGTTTGATCCCCAGCACTGCATGCCGTGTCAGTTCTGCCCCTGGATGTGCTGAGCCTGCCACAGAGACTGGTGGTGGCGCACACCTGTGATCCCAGTGCTAGGGAGGCTGAAGACAGGAGGATCCCTCTGAGTCTGAGCTGCATAGTGAGACCCTGTACCCAATACCTAATAATAATAATACCAGAAATTTGTTAATTTTATCATTGTTGCTAATATTCATCCTCTGCAGCACTCTGGGAGGAAGTCATTGCTGTCACTGCATAGAAAAGAAAACTACAGCTGAGGAAGAGTGGGTGTCTGCCCAGTACCGCCCATGGTGTTGGGATTTAGATTTCCTTCTGTCCTCTTGAAAGTCCATATTCTTTATCCTGGACTGCCCACCATGTGGGGACACAGGCTTTCTTGGTTTGCCTCTGCTACATCAACAAGATCTACTTGTTGTATCTGTTTGTAAATATCTCACCTGGGGGTGATTCGCACTAGTGTCTTATTTGTGTATCTGAGTTCTTCTTTCTTGACGCTATTGATGTGTATGTAGAAAGCTGCACCACAGCCCGACTTTACAGAACTAGTCAGAAAGTTTTGCTTTATGACATTTTCTCAGAATCTGCTTATGCCATCTGAGGTGGAAAGGTTAGGGGAGGAGGTAAATGGCAATTTGGAGTGGTGTCCTAGAGCTAATGCATTAACTTCGGTGGGGTCAGGCATCTGAACTTGAACCTCTGCCCATGTGAACTTGACCTTCGCTCTTCTTGTGCTGAGTTGTGACTGCCCTTGTCCTCTGAGTCTCTCAGTTATTTTTCATTCTTCCTTATGGGGCTTGTGAGTTGCTAACATCTTTAAGGGTACAATTCACAGGCCAAAAGGACAGTTGGGCGCATTTTGGGGCACGGGGTGTAGTGTCGTGTTTTCTTTTCCTTGGTAATGCTTTGCTTGCCCATTAAATACTTTGCAGGAAGAACAGGTGCTGTTCTAGGAATGCTAAATCAAAATATAACACTGCCTTCCTTTTTCTCAAGATTCAAATCAAGTCTAAGTTTCACCCTCTAGTTGGAAAAACATGAGCCATACATAACTTTCATTCTTTTCCCTGGCTTCTTACTAAGGGAACTATTATCAATACATCTGTGCATACAAGGTTTAGTTAAGGCTTTATCAGATATGTGACACATTTCCTCAATTTTAACACATTCCTGAGTTATAACATTTTTAGACATTTGTGCACTTAGCATACTTCTCACAATTGATGGGTTTGTCTAAAGTGGAAATTTAGTTGTGTTGCCTCCATGAATGGTGCAACCTTAAGCACAATTAAAATTTAGTGGTTTCTGAAATTCAAAATACAGATATTCAAAAAAGCAGATACTTCTGGGTTTTAAAATTGTTTTTGAAACCTAGTCTCTTTTGAGAAGCCTCTCTCAAAGGGACAGTCTAGAAATATATGGGGTCCTACACATTAGGAGCTTAGTTAATTCTAATATTGTTTTGTTGTATTGTGCTCACTTTGTTAAATCCATGGGTGACTTCCCTGGCAGCCAGAGTATCTTACTAGGTGACAGGAGACTTACGCTTCCCCAGCCACTGACACCTCGAGGTTGTTTTCTCTGATAAGATGAAGTGCAGATATGAGGCATAATTTTTTAACACTGTCTCATTGCTTTGAGACTTCTATGGCCTGCATCTGAAATCCCCCAAAGTCTCCTATGTTCCTCAGTGGAGCTTTTGGAAGGTGATTGGATGATGGGGATGCTGTACTCCTCAGTGGATGGATACATGGATGAGCTCATAGATGATTGTGCTGTAAGTGAGGGGGCCTGGTTGGAAGAGGAGGGTCCCTAGGGGATGCTTTGGGTGACCCTTCCTTCTGCCTCTGCTTCCTGGCTATCCTGAGTGAGCAGCTATCATCAAGTACAGTCTTCCATTGTCATGCTCTGCCTTGGAACCAGCCAATCATGGGCTAATCCCCCATAGAGTAGATACGTTAAGCATTTCCTTTGAGTTGTGTGTGGAAATTATGTCCCAGTGACTGAAGGTACCTAAGATCCTTTGATGAGCAAAACTAGCAGCGATGGAAACATAAATTAACATACCTTGTATTTATTGAGGAAAAGCTTATATTTACAGTTTTCAAGTATGTATGTATCTGTATGCCTTCAGGAGAGTTCTATGAGATTGACAGGGTAAGAATAAACAGTTCCCATTTGTGGACAGAACAAAGAGAGTTGTGGGATTTTTGATGCATCTGTGGGGCATCCTGGAAATGAAGCAGGTTTTTGAACCAGAGAATTTCCAGGTGGTATGGAAGGAATTGCTGCATACTTCAGGTAAGATCTTGGTTCTGTCTCTTATAAAAGGTCTAAAGCCCAGGGTAGCAAAAGGATTCTTGGGTAGCACAAGAAAGCAGGGGATATCACAATCCTGTATTTAAAGTTGTATTATAGAGCTATGTTGATACAGAAGCCTAGTACTGGCATAAAAGAGGACATGTGGGTCAGTGGAACCGAGAAGAGGAAGCAGAAACAAGCGCATTCCACGATTTCATCTCTGACAAAGGAGCCAAAATCCTAGAATGGAGGAAACACAGCCTCTTTCAGGAATGGAGCTGGGCAAACGGGCTATTCACATGCAGAAGACTGAGTCTTGGTTCCTATCTTTCACCATGTATCACATTAGTATAGAAGTGGATTAAATAACTGAATGTTAAAACTGAAAAACTTAACCTGGTGGAAGATAACATAGGTAAAAATTGAGGTCATAGGTATAGGTAAAGACTTTCTGAAAAGAACCCTGATTACATAAGCTATAGTACCAAGACTCAAGTAATAAGATTATAGCAAATTAAAAAAGCTTCTACAGGGGCCAGGGAGATAGCTCAGTTGAATAAGTGCTTGCCTAGCAGTTGCAGGGTCCTGAGTTCAATCCCTGGTACTGAAGAAAAAAAAAAAAAAAAAAAAAAAAAAAAAAAAAAAAAAAAAAAAAAAAAAAAAAAAAAAAAAAAAAAAAAAAAAAAAAAAAAAAAAAAAAAAGGAAAAGAAAAAAGAAAAGAAAAAAAGAATAAATAAAATTTCAAAAGCTTCTACACAGCAAATAAACAACTTGGAAGATAAATACCTAGTATATACAAAGAACTCAGTAAATTAGACCTCCCAAAATAAAAGACCTAATCAGAAATAGCCAGGAAGTGAAATGCACAGACATTTCACGGAAGGTAAGAAAGTACAAGTGGCCAGTAAATGAAGAAATTATACAACACTGCAGGAAATTAGAGAAATGCCATTAAAGCAACACTAAGATTCCATCTTATTCCAAAAATGATTATTATTGAGAAATCAGACAATAAATGCTGGTGAGGCTCTGGGGGGAAATGGAACCCCCCTTCCACATTGTTGGCAGAAATGTAAACTACTACAAAAATAATGGAAATCAGTATAGTTTGCTCAAAAAACTGAAAGTAGCAATTCTATGTGACCCAGCTATTCTCTTTCTAGGTGTGGTAAGCGTTAATGTTATCACACTGCAAAGATGCACACATACCTATGCTTGCAGTTGTACAATTCATTATAGCTAAATCTGGGAAGCAGGTTATATGCCCATCAACAGACAAAGAAAATAAGCTATTTATACATAACAGAGTACTACTCTGTCATAAAGAAACATAAACCTAAGTCCTATGTAGGAAAATGGATGCACCTTGACACCACAATGTTAAATGAAATAAATCAGATATACAGACTTAAATATCATGTTTTGTTTATATGAGAATCAAAAGTCACTGGACCCGACAAAACATTCAGCCCAAACCTAGCCTTCCTAGAATAAAGATGGTTAAAGAGCTTGTACCACTGAGATGAGCCACGGGATTCTTAGTGATAGGATTTGGCAGGAAGGAGCGCTCATTAGGATCAAATATAGTGAACACAGTTTCAAGAATAGTTAAAGCAGCTCTGGAAAGCTCTGTATTTGAAATTATAGCTCTTACCGAGGAAGGTGCAGGAGTGACTTAGCTTTCTCCTACCCTTTAGGCACTGGGGATACATCCACAGTCTTCACCCGGGAATCTTCACAAGAAATTAACTATTCCCCTATCCCAGGAAGAAGACGTCCTCCTGGATGATGAATTAAAAGCCAAACAATGCTGCAGATTGGCCATGTAACATTCTGCATTAGGTGAGCCAGACCTGGGTCCTCCCTAGCTGGGTTCTGAGGAGGAGTCCCTCAAGGTAGATGATTTACTGCCTGTTCATGTCCAGCCCTTCTTTGGTCCCCAACAGATTGTGCAACTGAGTTTTCCTGTGGCAGAAGGGGAGAAAGAGTGATTTGAAAGGAAACTTTCTCATGTTAAATTAACCAGCTTTGGGGGGGCAGTCAAAAAAGACCTTTTCCTTTCAGAAATGAAGGTGAGGTTGGAGGGTGGGTGAGAGGAGACAGAGAGCGGCCTTTGTCAGGAAAGACGTGGGCTGGCCACTGCCGCCATAATGCAGGACAGTGCTGGCTCCTGCTGGCAGCTGGGCCCAACTCTGAGCGCTGATTAGTCTTGTTTGTTGCCAGCAGGGTCACTCCAGCCTCCCGCAGAGCTAGTGCCCTAGAAATAGTGGGCATCAGCCTCCAAAGCACCATTTACCACCAAGGGGACTCCAGGCTGGACCCACACAGACTTCATCAACCAATCACCAGGACTCTGTCCCTAGCCTGTCAGTGCAGACTATAACATGGGTAGGGAAGAGTGTGAACTGCTTCCTGCAGTGTTTTCTAAAGCCTGCTCTCACAAGTGTGGATTCTACAAAGTCTCCAGCAAGTTTAAGAAGTGAAGAAAATTCACCCCCATGGGGGCAGACCAGCCTGCCTGTCTGTAAGCTGGACAGTGAACCACTTGGGTCACAGCTGCACAGGATGTGGGCCCTGCGCAAGACGACCTCATAGCTCATTCGACCAGGGAGCTCATTTGTAGAGCATCTTGAAGGCTCATAAGGCGCACACTTAGGGAAACACTGTGTTAATGCAATTGCTTCCCCTGAAATGAGGACATAAAACTCTTAACTGGGCTCAAAGGGCAAATTTGATATGTTAGTAGAAAGATTGAGGTTGTTTATTGTTGTTGCTTTATCTTTATCACTGCAATGAAACTTGGGTAAAATTCTTATAATGTTACTAACCCCATGAACATAGATTTCCAGGTCTCTAGACAGAGTTGCCTTAAAAATGTTTTTCTATTAAAAAATGCTCCATGAAATATGGTTTGTTCAATGGGATTTAATTTTTTATACTTTTAGAAGGTTTCCATCATGGCATTTGCAGATGGGAAAAATAAAAATCTTTCATCAGATTGTTTGCATTGTTGGTTTAGGAAACATTGCTAAAAATATAATGAAACATTCTATAAAGAGATTGCTCTCTTCATAATATTTGTCAGAAAATACATAGACATCAACTTGGAATTTTTAACAAAATATATTTGATTCTCTTTCTTCTTTCTTTCTTTCTTTCTTTCTTTCTTTCTTTCTTTCTTTCTTTCTTCCTTCCTTCCTTCCTTCTTTCTTTCTCTCTCTCCTTTTTTTCCTTCCTTCCTTCCTCTCTTCTTCCCTCCCTTCTCCCTTCTATCTTTCTGATACAGGGTCTCACTATGCAGTTCAGACTCAGAATTGTAGTGATCCTCCTATTCTCAGCCTCCCTAGCATTGGGATTAAGGAGCAGGGCATCACCATGGCCAGGCATGGTCACTGGTTCAGCGTACCTTGGGGTGGGGCCTGTGGTATGGAGGACTGAACCATCTCTTTACTTGCCTAAGTAGGTGCTTAGTCTGCTGAGCTATCTCATGGGCCCTCACACCATTTATTCCGAAACTGTGCCTTTCTTAGTGTTTTTGTTTGTATTCCTGGGCTGGAATTCACTATGTAGCCTAGGCTGGCCTTGAACTCACAGCAGTCTTTCTGCTTCAGTCTTCCCAGTGCTGGGATTATAGGCTGGCCTTTCTTAGTTTTATTTTTTTCTAAGATGATATCATAATGTCTACAAATGACTCAATTCATGCTTATTGAATAAATTCATGATCAAGTGTTAATTACAACTTTATCTTCATTCATTTTACAGTATTTTGCTCTAAAAGATTCTCAGCTCTCTGTTTAAATTTTTATGTTAAATCACTTTGGCAACCCATAGTAGGGTCAACTGCTAGGTTTTTCTTCTTAAAAAGAATAGCTGTAATTTGCTGGGTGCCTCACTCATATCAGGCGCTGTGTGAAGAGCTGCTCTGATTATCATGTTTAACTCCGCCACAAATAAGTGAGAGAAGTGATATCATTTCCTTTTCACTGATGAAAATACAGAGGCCCAGAGAAATCAGACAGTACGCCATGGCATCAGTGTTCTGAGCAATCCCCAGGCTCTTAGCTACCCTACTGCCCTCTGAAGGTGTTACCCAATTGTAATAACTGGGAGGGATACCTACATGGGGCATCTTCTGTGAGTGTAGGCTATGCATTTTTAGCACATTTGAAACGGATGGGTTGGTGCTGTTCACCCACAGGGCTGGAAATGGTCTTGGCCCTCCCTCCTCTCCAGCCCAGAGCTCTGTGTCTAGTTAGGTACCCATATATGCTTTTTGCGTGTGTGTATATTTCAGGGAAGGGTCTACAGGGTGTTCAGGGTCTCACGACTAGATCAGATTTGCAGTGATCCTCTTGTTTTTCAGTCTCCCAAGAGCTAGGATTAGAAGTGTGTGCCACCGTGCCCAGTCTCAGTTGCCATCTCAGTATGCCCCAGGGGCTGGGCTGGTACAGCAGGTCCGGAGATTGAACCCTTGGTCCCTGCACCTGCTTGCAGGTGCTTTAGTACACTGAGCTGTTTGTCCGGCCCTCCCACGTGTGCTTCTGTGCCAGCAAGAGCACATCCTTGTCCACACCACAATGTGAAGACTGCCACTGGCAGCACTGGCTTCCTTTTCTCTGCCATGGCCCCGCCATCATTTTAGGGGGCAGCTTCTGCTCTACAGTGCTGCAGTGAGTCCTTGTCATACCAAGCTAACCCTGCTCAGGCAGTCACTGTTATCCATGCAATAGTCATATAACCTCCTTACGTTTATTTTTTCTTTTTACAGATTAATAAAAGTAATGTTTAATTGGTCTTTTTTCCCCCTTTGCTTGTGAGCATTCAACTCAGGGACTTCACACTGAGCTACACTCCCAGCTCTTTTTTATTTTTTATTGTGAGACAGGGTTTTGTTCAGTCACTACGTTGCTCAGGCTGATCTCAAGTTTGCAATGCTTCTGCTTCAGCCTCCCAGAGTGCTGGAATTGCTGACATAGAGCACCACATCAATTTTAGTCCCTTTTCTTTGTTTTTATTTGACTAGCTCTGTAAAGATCAAGAGGGGGGCTGATGTTGACTTCACTTGCTACTCTTTAAGAAAACTTCACAGTGGTCGAGGACTTAATTTTATCAGGAAACATTCTAGGTTTCTGTTAAGCGTAAAATGCTTTCCTTCACCCCAGGATAAAATAAAATTTCATTTGCTTTTACTTTTATGTAATAATGCCAATAAGAAGAGATTGCCAGGGGCACGAGGGAAGCCAATTGTATAGCTGAACAAATCAATGGTAAGTCTACTTGCCAAAACCCGAACATACCAAATGAGTATTAGATAGAGACAGGCAAATACACACACACACACACACACACACACACACACACACACACACACACACCTCCCACTGAACTACCAGAAAAAGTTGAGATAAATATTAAAATAACTTCGATGTTCTACTACAATGCCTCTGACACTCTAACTTCCCACTCATACGTTCAACGCAGGTGTGTAGGAAGCCATGAGTAGATATATTTCATCATGTGAACAGCATCATCATGAGGTGACTGTGTTTCTCATTCCACTCTGAACACTGGTGTCATTAGTACCCCATTTTCCAGATGGAGACATCAAGGCAGAGAGAGACTAAGAAAATGGCCCCAGGCCTATAGCTAGAGAATGGCAGATCTGACTCCAAAACAGAACCTCTTTGCTTGTATGTACGTCTTGCTACATGCTGAAACCAGAGAGAGGTTTCCAGAAAAATGCTGGCCCAAACCTTAAACAATGATGGTAAGGATGGTGGGAATGGCTGCACCACTGATAGAATCTTTGTCTGCTTACTCAGACACAGTGAGAGGCTTTTTAAAAAGTAAAACAACAACAACAACAACAACAACAACAACAACAACAAACTTTATCTGATTTCATGTTCTCAGCCTAGGGGATGAGAACCTTAACATCTTCATTTTTAAGGTCAGGAAAACTGAGGCTCACAGAGCTTAAATAATTTACTCAGGTTGTAGTGCTAATACTGGGATTTCAGATTCACCTGGGACTCCGGATCCATAGCTTAGGCTTACATCGTCACCAACTTTCCATAATTGCCTGGGTCCCCAATCCAATAAGTGGAAAGAACCAGTGTGTTCATCTCAGTGGCATCAGAGCCAAAATCAATTTGTGGTCACTGATACCGGGAAAATATATACCGTATTTCCCACCTCAGTATGAAGTTGAATACAATATAATTTTAAAATATCTTAGTATCTCTGGATGAGACATGTGCCTTGGGACTTTAGAAGGCAACATTTTTGTTAAAATTAACAATTGTGCCTGGAGGCAGAGGCAGGAGGATTGCAAGCCTGAGCTTAGCCTTAGCAATTTAGTGCCTTAGTAACACCCTGTCTTGAAAGAAAAAATTAATAAAGAGCTGGCAATGTAGCTTCACACGAAGGTTCCATCCCCAGCACCAAAAATGACAACAAAGTAAAATAA
Source organism: Myocastor coypus (assembly GCA_004027025.1). NCBI lineage: Eukaryota > Metazoa > Chordata > Mammalia > Rodentia > Myocastoridae > Myocastor > Myocastor coypus. The sequence goes on along the minus strand of PVJA010008848.1, from coordinate 41,814 downwards.
AATGAAGCAAACCAATAACAGAACTTTATTACCTAGTGCCAGGGCCTGTCTTCTGAATTAATATCCTATGAATGGGCAGTTAGTTCAAAAGATATAATACTGACTAAAGTTTTTCCAGAATACTTGCTGAAATTACTGGTTAAAAGAAAGAAAGGAGGTACAAAAAATTCCATCAATGTACTGAGATTTTTTTCATCTTTTTACATTTACTGGGATTCAGTTAGTGAAAACACAATTAAATTCTATGACAAGGATGTAGAAGCGAGAATCACAGGTGGTGGGATTTTTTCCTGCTGAGTTTACAGCCAAGAAGGAAGATTCTAGCATGCTTCTTCCTCAGCCCCTTGGGAAGGCTGACCTCTTATCATTTGGCTGTCTGTCTTGCAGGGATGTGACAGCCTCACATGGGTCCATTTGAGGTTTCTGATAGGGATGACTTCAAAGTCAGGGAGCTCTGGCTCACTGGACAGTCCTGTCTTTGGTTTCCAGGTAGCTCCCTCCAAGACCCTCTAAAACTCTTAGCAAGTATGAAGCAAGGATCAGCCACAGCTCCCTTATTTGTTACCTTTTCTTCAGATCTAACTTTGTTCGTAAGTGTAACTACCAGTGGCATGAGTATCTCAGATTTTGTTGGAGCTTTCAGTGATAGCACCCTGGGCAAACTTTCCAATGTAAAAAGTAGTTGCTGTCAAGAACCCATAAAAGAGAATTTTAAAATCTAATAAAGATTTTCTCTCTGTAGCTTTTTTTTTTTTTGGAAAATTCTGTTGTGTTTTTCAAGAAGATAAATATGGAATGGGTAGAGTATTCCAAGTTCAAATTGATGATGATGATGATGATGATGATGATGATGATGATGATGATGATGATGATGATGTGGTGACGATGTGATGTGATGTGTGTGATATCGGAGACTGAATTCAGTGCCTTCATACTGAACTACACCTCTACCCCTTTTATTATTTTCTATTTTGAGACAGGACCTCACCAAGTGGCTGAGTTTCCCAGGCTGGGCATGAGCTTGCAAGCCTTGCCTCTCAGAGTGTCATTCCCACAGTATTTTGAGTAAGACTAATTGTTCTAAGCTGACTCCAAAATATTCTTACCTTTACACACACACACACACACACACACACACACACACACACACACACACACACCCCAAATAATGTTTAAAAATATTTTTTCCTGATGTTGTCTTTTTGACAATAAGTATCTACCACTGCTTCTAAAGATTAAAACAACAACAACAACAACAACAAACAGTAACACAGTGCTTCATGAACGTGGCCAATTCATCTTTTGTACTTTAATTCCTGTACTCTCTTATGACTAGACAGAGGAGGTGATGCCCTTAGAGAGGTGCTAAAGCTCAGGTGAGACTTTCTGAGTAGGCATTGCTGACGACTCTGAATGCAATTCTTGTCCACTTCAGGAGGTTCGACTGCTATATCAAATATACCATCTACATCAAATGTACTGTTCTGAAATAAAAATTTGAGGTAAAATTAGCTATCAGTCTTCTGTTGTTTCTCACAGCTACCTGTGATTTGGGAGAGTTAACCCTGGGAGGGGCTGGCAAATGTTGTAACTCTGACCTCCAAGAATTTATAGCTAGCTATATGACCAGCCTTTCAATCATTAGAAGGATGAATTCTGAATAATTCATTCTAGACAATAAAGCATTTCCTCCATTATAAATATTCAAATGGTAAGGTATAGCTGTGCATTTCACTGAGAAGTTGGTACAGAAAAATCAAAAAGGAGTTCTCATCAGTGGATATGTTTTCTACCTTGACCTCTTAAAATTCGCAGGAAGTGTGGTGGTACACGCCTATAATCCTAGCAGTCCAGGAAGCTAAGGCAAGAGGATCACAAGTTCAAGCCTAGCCAGAGCAATGTACTGACTTAGTGAGACCTTGTCTCAGAGTAAAAACTAAAACAAACATAGTGCTGAGGATGTAGCCTAGCATGCAGGTTTCGATTAAATCCCCAGTACCAGGAAAAAAATAAATTTACATCTCAAGGGCTATCCACCTGGCAGTAGAAAAGCAAAGTGTTCTATTCTGGGCACAACTCCAGGAAGCAGTTTTCAGCACCGACCTGATGCAGGTATGACTTGTACGTATTTAAACCAAGTTTTCCTCCACCCCATACCCATCCCTCCAGAAATCTTAATAGGCTTTTGAGAGCCTCCATGGAGTGTCCGTTGCATAAAATGATCCTTTGATGAAAAGGGATTGGAACAAGGGTTAAAGCAGACACTGAAAGGTTACTGTAGAGGGCACAGTGTTCCTACAACCCTCCTTTAATATGTGTGGTGTGCACCTGTGATAAGATGATTCATTGCACAGGGCCTCTCTCTGACAAGCGCCATCGTTCAGCCCTGGGCCTTCTGATGGGACAATCCTGCGCCTGCCTAGGAAATAGAACAAGGTCAGCTTTTTCTTTCCCTGGGATGTAGATGGAGATGGTTTAGCTTATAATGCATCTCTGTTTACTCTTTATGTAAGATAAAAATCGGGTCAAAGACACTGCAATTCTGGCTCGCCTCGGAGTGGGCTAAGCAGAGGGTTTGTAAAAAATAAATAACTCCAGCAAGGGAGGTCTGTGAGGATGCTTGCTCTCTCTTGCTGGGTGTCTGATCTCAAACAGCTACAGTGGAGAAGTCAGAGCCTTCCTGAACCTGCTGGAGCTCTAATTGGAGGACACTGCAGCAGCTTTACTCTTATCTGCTTTCCACATCATTGTTGAGTTTATTGAGCCATCCAAAGCTCTCTGTGTGTCATCTTGGGATGTGCGACATGGGCACACTAGCAGTATAAGGGCATGGTTGCCTTCTCCTGGCATGAGGACAACTGGCTGGCCCTGATAGACTGGAAGAAAATCTGTAGGGTGCAGGTGACTCCTGGCTTCCCTGAGGCCTGACAGAATTCATGGGGTGACATACAATTAGCACTTTTTAAAAAAAATTTTATTTAGTTATTTACTTTTTTATTTGTTATAAGGTCTTGTTATGCAGTTCAGACTTGTAGTGTTCTTTCTGTCTCAGCTTCTCCAGCTCTGGGATTACAAATGTGCACCACCACGCCCGGTCTCGGTGTTCTGCGCAGCACACTGGGGCTGGCACAGCATGGCATGCAGTACCAATGATCGAACTTGGGACCTTGCACTTGCCAGGCAGGCGCCTAGACTGCTGCTGAGCTATCCCCAGCCTAGGTAGCATTTTTCTAATTCCCCCTTTCTTTAGTTGCTTTACAGGGCTTCTTCAGCACTGTCCCCTACTGTGCAAGTTGTATTAGGGAGCCTCACTTCGAAATCCTACACAAACCAGGGAAGGACACTTACCAGTTTCCCTGTCAGATTCAAGTGTGCTTTTCTGAAGTGAAAAATTCAAAAGCAAAATTGAAATTTTATTTCCCAAAGATTTAACTTTTTGTGGGTTTGGTTCAAAGAATGCCTCAGTAATGAAAAGGAACTTCTTCCACAAAGGTCATAAGTCACTGCATAAATAAATACATACATAAAAATAAATAAATCTGTCTTTGACATTTTCAGGGAAGGAAAGAAAAATCTTGCTCCTAAAATACAGAACACCTCCCAACCCTTCTTCTATTCTTGACACTGCTAGTAAACATTATTTATTTGTCTTGGAAAGATGTGGTTACATATCACTGCCATGCAAAAGAAATGCATTTCCTTTCCGAGTTCAATCTGCCATAAAAATCCACTCTTGTTCCCATCTCCCACTCACCTGTCCTTGTGCATTAGTAACTAGTTGACCCGTGACCCCCTGAAGGCTGGAGAGGGCATTGCCAAAGGCCTGTGAGCTTGCTAGGGAGCCCATGGCTGCAGCCGCTGCGGCCTGGCTTGCTAGAGGATTATTAACCAGCTGCAAAGAAAGAAAAAATCAGGGTGAAAACCACCTAGAGGCATAGGCAAAGTACACGGACAACATTCACTGGGGGGTTGTGATCCTCACCCCAATTTATTCATGCAAAGGATCCTGAATCCTGTGGAAGCCATGGAGCCTGGGGAGGGTGGAAACAAGGCTAAAAGGAAAACCTTCTCCACCTTCATGGGGCTTCTTGTGGACCCTTAGCTTAGGGTAAACTCGGTGAGGAATGAACTTGATCTTGAGAGGCAAGGTGAGTTATCTTTAGGATCTTCCCATTCGGAGTAATCTTTTCCGAGATGTTCTCTGATTTTGTCCCCCAGGCTAAATAAAAATCCAAAGAAATGTCCACTCTCCTTGGAATAACTAGTGTAGTAGAACGTGATGGGATCGGGATAGGGGAGAGGGATGGACTTTTAGCATTTTTCTTCTGTGAATTTATTTATGTTGCATTTGCAAACTGCAGTTTCTTTGAAGGTTTTGGGTGAAGCAGGTGCCCCTGTTTTCTCTCCTTAAAGATGGAAAATAGAGGTAGCAGAAAAGGAAATCTGTGTTAATAATTGACAATTCTAATTTTGGGATTTGGGTCTCACTCCAACCACGGGCTTCACGATCAGTGAGGAAAGGCCTTCCGTGAATGATCAGGTTGACCCCGGCTTGCTAGAGGCTCATACGTGCCCCTCCTTTAGCCTCTTTTCTGGGACAAGAGTGACACAGGGAAAAAGAAAGAAAAAGGGAGAGAGACCAGCTCAGGGAGGAGGCTATGGCTGCCAAAACCTGTTTTTCCATGGAGACCAATTCAATATTCTTTATCCTGCCAATTTTCCACGCCACAGGTTCCCAGGCTTTCTGACCACGAGGCAGAAGTGTGGCTTGAACTGAAATCTGCATTTAGGTTAATGACTAGATATAAATTCAAGAAACATTTAAACTAGTTTCACAGTATTGATTTTGATACATGAATTTCATTTGTATTTATTCTAGGGTGTTATTTTTTCCCCCATATAGTTTCTCTCAAGTACAACAATTGTTGTGTATAATAATGCATTTCCCATCACGGGTTCCCACATCCATGAAATTCCTGCATTTTAGCAGAAACCTGCCATGGCTAACACTTGGTGGAAAAAAATCTAATGCCATACTTAATTCAAATCCTGGAAGCTCTTCTAAAAAGCTTTATAAAAGGAACTTTTTTCTTTACCTTATTTTTTCTCTTTCTTTCCTTTACTCTTTCCCTCTTTCTTTCCTTCAGAACATGATTTATGATTTAATTCCTTTGGAAATTTGCCTTTAGTTTATAGCATCAGATGAAGGAGAAAATACTAAATATCAGAGGAAACGAGAAAAAGTAAGGATTTAATAATTTTTTCCATTAGTGATATTCTTATTGTATGCATTTCTTTATTTATAACCAAATCTCAGATAACCATTTCAACGGTAATCTCATTGATCCAGCACATTGTTTTGGAGATGAAAATCAATTTTTAAGCTCACTACTTTGTATCTCTTGACCTTATCTCTCTTTCCAAGAAAAAAAAAAAAAAAAGATTGTTCTCTTTTTAAAGAAAAAAAAATTTTACTCTTTGGCCTAAAGAGGAACCCTGTTATAGTCCCCATTCCCCTCACAGGACTTAGAATACACGTTGCATTTGGTCTTGGCTTTCTTTTCTCTCTCTCTCTCTCTCTTTCTTTCATTTTTCTTTTTTTTTTTTTTGTATTTTAGGGGAGGGTCTACAGGGTGTTCAGGGTCTCACTATTAGATTAGACTTGTAGTGATCTACCTGTTTACAGCCTTCCAAGAGCTGGGATTATAGGCATGTGTCACCATGCCCAGTCTCAATTGCCATCTAAGCACCCTGGGGGTGGGGCTGACAAGGCAGGCCCAGAGATTGAATCCCTGCCCCTGTGTGTGCCTGCTTTCAGGCATTTTAATCTGCTGAGCTATTTGGCTAGCCCTTGATCTTGGTTTTCTGAGTATGCAGAGAGTGTGTATGAGGGGAGTAGAGTTAGGTTATCAAGAGAAGTGTTAGATCTATTATATACAGTGAGAAGAGTTAAACTGTGTTCTTTCACTTCTACAGTGAGAAGACCTTTTGAGGGGGCACCTGCCTAACTGCCAGTACAGACATTAGTGACTGGGACACCATTCTTGGGGTATTTGACAACTTTTTGATATTTCTTGTATATAACACATGCTGCTCATACCACAATTCCTAAGTTTCAGGAGATAACAAAGTAATCCTCTTAGTCCTAAAGAAAGATAAAGTTGCCGGGTGTGGTGGCACACACTTATAATCCCAGCACTAGGGTGGCTGAGGCAGGAGGATCGGTGCGAGTTTGAGACCATCCTAGGCTACAAAAGTGAGCTCAAGGCCAGCCTGAACTGCACAGTGAGACCCTGGTCACATGTAGTTTGGTCTCCCATTGAATAGGTATTTCTCCTCACCAGGAATTTTGGGTGAAAAGTTTAAATCCATAGAACAGAATTCTCTCTGAAGAAGATAAGCAGTTATTCCTATCGAGTGAAAAGAAAATATTTTTAAGAATTGTAAGATATTTCCATGCAGGAAATTAAGGGATTATTTTTGGATTTGCTATCACAGTAGAGTGAAAATCTCTTATGTTTAGGATGTAGTGTGTTGTTCAGTGGCAGTTCTAAGTATCTACTGCAAATTCAAGGACTACATTCAGGATAAATAGCCATTCTATATGCATAATAAGGAGCTACTTGAAAAGGACTTCTGAGTCTTGGTGTTTGGGACTAGAACTGGGTAGGTTTGAACTACTTTGTAAAGTAGCAACTACAAAAATACAGATTTTGTTTATTTGTACTGTTCCTAGTTGAAAATTGGTATCCTGGTCCTAGCTGGAAATCTAATTTATTCTTCTTTCTGCTGTCTTTTCCTCTTAATGGGGCATGCTCAACGTAGATGACTCTCTAGCTTTGTATGGGTCTTTGTGGAAAGCACCTGAGCCCTGAGGAGACGCCTAGCTGTCCTCTAGAGCTGCGGCCAGAATTACAAGCACCAAGAGTGTGTACAGAGTACAGGCCCATCTGTACCTGACTGCATTTTCACTGCACCATGGGTGGTATTGATGGATACAGCTTCATAAATACCTTCTGGCTTTTCTGTTTGTGACAGCCAGGGCAAAGATGCAATGGACATTAAAATAAATGGCCGGGAGTGGGGTGGGCATGGTCAGGAAACCAAAAGTGTTTTCTCATCACCTCAGGTCATGTCACTCTGTATTGTCCCCAGTCATGTCATGTTAGCCATGCTCTTATCATGACTTCTTCTTGATTGGGGATTCAGGGTAAATTGGACAGCAGCAAGTCCATACACAATAAATGCACATAATGAGCACGTCAACATTTGTGGCCCAGCTGGCTAGTTTGGAGCTGCTGCCAAGTTTATGGCCTTATATCTCCCATAGCTAGTATAACTACCCCACAAAGCATAGCTCATATGGAATCTGATTGTAGCACATGGTCATGTTTCTAAGAGATCAACTTGAGAGAGGAAGGCACAGAATGCTGGTGCATGCTTGTTTATTATACGTGTGGGAGCTTTCAGAGCAAATATTTGCTGAAGGTGAAAGTTCTTATGTTACATCCAAATAGAGCCTGGGTTTGAATGTATTAAGCCATAATTCTAGGATCCACAAAAATCTACTCAGAGAGGCACTGATTTCTTATGACATGTTTGTTCTTCCTAGAATTTTACGAACAACAACAGCAATATATATCAGGGCTGGGGATCAAACCCAGGACTCTGCACATGCTAGAGAAGTGCTCTGCCACTGAGTTACGTTCCACAGCCTACAAAATAACCTTTAAACACAGCTTTATATCTTTGAAGCAGATCTTCAGACCTCTCCTTCTTCTTGCTCATCCTTAATGCAGCTGTGAGAATCACACTAAAACCAGACCGCTCTGGTTTGTGACTCCGAGTAACCATATCTCATTTTCTTGTGGGTAAAAATAATACAGGGCTCTGAGGAGAATTCAGTGAGAGAACAAAGTTTGAGAACAATACCTAGGGTCCATCATGTTCTCAATAAATGTTAGCTAATACTTCACAGCTCATACTGTACATGAGGGTTTTTTTTTTTTTTTTTTTGTCTTTTTTTGAGACAGGGTCTCACTATGCAGTTGAGGCTGGTCCTGAGCTCACTTTTGTAGCCCAGGCTGGTCTCGAACTCGCATCAATCCTCCTGCCTCAGCCTCCCGAGTGCTGGGATTACAGGAGTGAGCCACCACGCCCGGCTTACATGAGGGTTTTGAACTACATAGGCTGTCAGAATTAAAACTCATCTCCAGGGCTGGGGAGATAGCTCAGTAGCTTAAGTACCTGCCTGGCAAGGTGCAAGGTCCTGAGTTTAATTCCAGTACCAAAACAAACAAACAAACAAACAAACACACACCAAAAACAACTGCCCTCTCCAAAAAAAGAACATGTTAAAGCTCATCTCCATAAACATCTTACTTTAGAAAGAATATAAACAAACATTCTGTATTTTTATAGTACTTTCCTTTTACATTTTGAGAAAAGGGAACTGTGCAAGAATCTCAAGACAGCAATATACAGTATATTAATTATTGTGTTTTGAAACTGTTTCGTTATTTCTTATTAAAAATAATAGAAAAAGAATATACTAGTCAACTGACTGTCATAGGTAAGGAATTTCATGATTAACAATATAAACATGATGTCTAGATGTATTTTACAGGATTTACTCACTTAGAGGAGTGAGTAAAGTATATACTTTATTTAGAATTTTTTTTTGTATTTTTTAGGGAAGGGTCTACAGAGTGTTCAGGGTCTCACTACTAGATTTGACTTATAGTGATCTGCTGGCTTACAGCCTCCCAAGAGCTGGGATTACAGGCGTGCGCACCATGCCCAGTCTCAGTTGCAGTCTCAGCACATCCCAGGGATGGATCCGGCACATAAAATTCTTATTTTAAATAAATAAAATTCTCATTTTATTTTTAAAATTTATTTATTTATTTATTTGGTGCAGGGTCTGGCTAGACATCCTGGACTCATAGGGATCGTCCTAGCTGAGCCTCCCCAGGGGAGGGATTACAAGCATGCAGCACCATGCCTGGTTGCAGTTGGCAGCCTCAGACATAGCATGTGGTGAGATAGATTGAATCTGGGTCCTTGCATTTGCCAGGCAGGTACTTAGACCATGGAGTTATCTCTCTAGTCCAAAACTCCTTACTGTATAAGAGTTACTCAGAAGGACTATTCTGAATCTGAAGACAGTTTTTTTGAGGGAGATGGATGGGGCTACAGACCAGTGAGATTAGACGTTTTCTTTCTTTCTTTTTTTTAATGGTTATCTCCAGGCTTAGTTTACAACAGTAAACTAAGTAAGGATGTTCACTTTGGAATTTAATTGTTTCTTCATATCTAAATATTATGACTTATTTATCTCATAGTTGCTGATTTGATAGTGAGAGTGTGTATTTGCAGAGTAAAGATTTGCAGAGAATTTTTTTTCCTCACTGCACTGCAAAAGAAATAATCAACAGAGTGAAAAGGCAGTCTATAGGTTGGGGGAAATCCAGTTATATTTCAAACAGAGAAAAATATCTAGAATATATAAAGAATGCAAAAGAATTAGACTAAACTAAAAACAATCTAATTAAAAATGGGCAGGTAAAATGAAGTATACATGGTCAGTAAATACATGAAGAAATGTTTAACATCATTGGTCATTAAAGAACAATATTGAGATTCTACCTTATTCCAGAAAGAATGGCCATCTATCATCAAGAAATGAAATAGCAATGATAACAAATTCTGGAAAAGCTGTGGATGGGTGGGAAGAGGGGGAGAACCTTTTTACACTGTTGGTGGGATGGTAAATATGGAAATCAGGATGGAGATTCCTCAACAAAACTGAAAGTAGAAATTCTATTAGACCCATCCATTCCCCTTCTATGTAACTTCCCCAAAGAGTTAAACATGCCATATTAAAGTGACACATGCATGCCTATATTTATAGCACAAATCATAACTGTTCAGTCTTGGAAGAGGCCACATGTCCATCAACCAATGGATACATAAAGAAAATGTGGCATTTACACATAATGGAGTACTATTTTGCCATAAAGAAAGATAAACTAGAGTTAATCTGTAGGAAAATGAATACATCTTGAGACTGTAATGTTAAGTGAAATAAATCAGACACACAAGCTTAATTATTGCATGGTTTCTCACGTATGAAAAATCCAAATTATGAGCAAAGAGCAAAATAAAAGGTTCTAGGAAGCAGAGAGGTCAGTTTTTCTCACAAAGGGGAGCAAGTGATGGGGGGAGGTGGGAAAAAGGTAAACAAAAAGAAATGGAAAGGGAATGAATTCAGATATGATTTGTAGGAATTCATACCAATTTCCTACAAGAAGTGTAAGTGTTGTGTACTGTAGGCACATGCTAGGAAAAATTTCCCTTAAGATTTGCAATGATTCATCGCTATATTTACATGTCAAGAGGCATAATTGGATGTTTATCTCATATTGACAGTAAGCCTACATTTCTAAATTTATAAGCTTTGCGATCTCCTTGGGATCCTTTTTGTATCTGTAAAAACTAAATGGTGACAAGAGGAGAATTTTAATCAGGCCTGTCCGACAGACACCCTATGATCCATCTTATGGCTGACCACATGTGAATGTCACTGTGGATGAGGTGCTGCTGATGGAGGAGGGTTTTTCTCCAAATTTTGCTCCATATTCTTTCTCTGAGAGACTCACATCCTGCATTACGGTAAACAATTCAAGTTTCTTTTTTTCTGAACATTTGTGGTTCCAATATTTTTCAGGAAAATGGCTTCATTGCATTATTCAATTATTACAGATTTATTTGCAAAAATATGGCAGCACCATGAAGCAACCTAGCTTCAGTATTCCAGGTTTTGCTTGTATTCCAAGAGGGCCTTAAGAATTCAGCAGACTCAAACCTTCCTCTGGAGCATAATCGCCCATGACCCATAATTCTATTGGGCCCTTCATGAGCAGTGTGGATTTCACAGAGTATGGATTTTGGAGCTTCTCTTCTCTGGTAATAACTTTTCAATTTAGAGCTCTGGGACTGTGGTGCCATTTGTTTTTAAATGGTGATATTCAGAAATGCATTTATCACCATATCCTGCCCATTTAAGGTCCAAAATGATGCTCAGTGAGAACTAGAGACAATGGGACAAAGGCAGCATTTTGAGTTCATGATGCACACTAGGGTCTTGATTGGCTTTGTCCTCTCATGTGTGAAAAAAAATATGCCTCTTGGGTTCTTGGGAATCTTGTGGCCTTCAATTCTACAGTCAAACCTTATTATCAAAGGTCAAGGGAATTCCAGCAGACAAATGCTGGCTGGGTGGCCCTGTTCCTCTCTATGATGTATGGAGCATATGTTTTACTGTCTCTAAGGTCTCTCGATGACCATTGTGTATAGATCTTCACCATAGTGTGAGTCCAGTTTTGAGAGTTTCGGTGCTGAGCCAGGTTTTGCCATGTGTCTTCTGTCCACCAATTTGCCTGCAGAGATGCCAACATACTAGATGCCAACCAGACAACATTTTGCCAACCTGTTGGAAGTCTCCACTGACCATTGCTGAGAATTCTCTTGGATTGGGGTGCTTAAGGTTTGTGGTGATGGTCCTGTGGCCCCGAAGCAGCCTAAAATATTTTGATTCATCCATGTAAACCTACCTTCCTTCCTTCCTTCCTTCCTTCCTTCCTTCCATCCTTCCTTCCTTCCTTTCTTTCTTTCTTTCTTCCTTCCTCTCTCTCTCTTTCTGTCTTTATTTCTTTCTCTCTCTCTCTTTCTTTCTTTCTTTCTTTCTTTCTTTCTTCTTTCTTTCTTTCTTTCTTTCTTTCTTTCTTTCTTTCTTTCTTTCTTTCTTTCTTTCTTTCTTTCTTTCCTTCTGTCCCAGGTATTGAACTCAGGATCCTATGCTTTCCAGGCAGGTGCTTATTCTAATGAGCAATCTCCCCGGCACATTCCACATTCTCTCTCTCTCTCTCTCTCTCTCTCTCTCTCTCTCTCTCTCTCTCTCTCTCTCTCTCTTTTGTACTAATAGAATAATCAGAACTAATTATTTTATTTTTATGGGAAACAATATAGTAATATATAGTAATTTACAATTCTTGCTCTAATACAGTGCTATGTTGGACACCAGGAATTTTTAAGTAACTTACTGTTTTGGTGGGATTGCACAGAAGGAGGGGAAGCACTCATCCTGCGCAGCCATGTTCTATGACCTAGTCCCACTCTGACTGACCCTGCATACCCAGAAGCCATCGGTTTATAGCCCAGAGGTTGCACATGAAGTCCAGCTGTCCAGAGGCCTGGATTACCCACTGTGCGTGCTGTGAAATGGATCCTGGAGGCTGGGCATGGCAGCACATGTCTGCCCTCCTAGTACTGTGAGAGGCTGAAGTACGAGGACCGCAAGTTCTAGTCTGGCCTGAGCAAATGAGCAAAACCCTATGTCAAAATTTTAAAAGTGGGGTGGCATTGGGCTTGTAGCTGAGTCCAAAGGCCTTGGGCTCAAACAAGCAAACAGCACACTCTCAGCAATGGTGGCACTCAGAGGTGAAGACTTAGCTCCCTAGAAGCTGTCTGCATGGAATGGGGAAAGACAGAGCTGCAGAGAGGGCTTTGCCCCTCAGCTGTGTCACAGCCATGGCTCTCAGTGTGACATTTCAGTCAATGGTGGACTGTATATAGAATGGTGGCTCTATAAAATTATGTTGGGGCTGAAAAACTCTTATTTGGGATGTCACAGCTGCCACAGCGCCCTAGCACAATGTATTACCCATGTGTTTATTTTGATGCTGGAGCAAACAAATATACCAGCTACAAGAAAGCATAGCACACCCAGTTTAGTATAAGATATGATATTTGGTTACAATATAAATGACAAAGGTATTCATTTAAAAATTTATTATACTTTGTATGGTTATCTTAGAATGTTGTCCTTTTTATTAAAAAAAAAACAGTGTAAAGTAGTCTGCTGTGCTTTGTAGGCTACAGGCTCATCCATGACGTGTTTACCCCTTCTCTTAATTGCATCAAATAGCACTCTGGGAGGCTGAGGTAGGACTGCAAGTTTGAGCTCAGCTCGGGAAACTCAGTGACTTAGTAAGATTCTGCCTCAGAAGAAAAGAAGAAAAGAAACAGGTTGGGGATGGAGCTCAAAAGCCCTGGGTTCAATCTCTAGAATTGGAAAAAAAAAAAAAAGTTTCAGGCAGTGACCTCCCTAGGCCATCTAGGTCTGTCTACACAGGTTCCCCCTAAGTTTTCTCATGAGGATGAATTTACCTAGTGACACATTTCTGGGATGTCTCCCTGTCAGCAAGTGGTGCATGACTGCTCTTGGGAGCTGCGGGGCAAGGAGGCAGCCAACAGGGCCTCTGAGCTTTGTATCCCTGGGATGTGGTGGTGGAGAGTTGAGCTTTGGAGCCTGAGCTCTCCAGCTCAGACTTGTGGGCTGGAGTGAAGCCTGTGCAGATGGCAGCATAGGCAGAGCTGAAGCGACTGCTGAAGGGATAAGGATGGATTCCATGTGCCTCTGAGCATGAGCAGTGCTGCCCGGAGACCAGGTGACAGTGTGCCGTCACTAAGGAGTGGACATTCTCTCTTTCTGTGTAGTTCCACTGCGGTGGGATTTCAAGAGTTCTTATGCTTATATGCATTTAGATGGCTCATGCACCCAGAGGTAAGTGGGTACAAAGTCAAAAGTGATGCACCCCTGAGAAACTCTGCAAAGCCTGGACGTAGAGCACTGCCCCTGAGCCTATGCAGACACCTGTGAGAATGCCAGATGGGAGAGAGAGGTGGGCAGAATAACTGAGATCTGCAACCATGGAGCTCACAGATGCTAGCTGGAGAGGAAGGAAATAACAAGTGTTGCTGACCCTCTGTGATTTGGGGGCAGGCTATTAGGCAGCTTGCCAGAGAGATGCATTTCTTCTTTATTTTTAAATCCACTGACAAAATAGTGAGGCCCAGAGTTGAGGGTAAACACTAGCTTTCAAGTTAACCCAATACATTTATTTGATTTTGAAGTAGAGAGGTCAGCATTACGGAAGCACACCAACTCTAAATCAGGTTTTATCCACATTATATGTAGACCAATACTGTGTTACGACAAGCCTCCACATCTCATTTCCTCTTCGGTCTAGCCCTCCATTTAATAACCAAAAAAACCATCTTTATATGGAGTTTCATGCTATTTTCTTACTTACATACAATAGTGCTACTCTTACCAGTTGCCTATTGTCATGGCACATTAGTTAGGTGAATTTGTTGGTATTTCAAAATTACTCTTTCTGTATTTTTTATTCTATCATCCAGTTTAGATAAGTCATTGGGAGCACTCCTGTGATGGAAAAAAATGCGATCCTTTTCTCCTTTTTAAGAAATAAGTTGGTGCCACGATGTAGTAGTTAGTTTTATTCCAGTTTCTAGCTATTGAAAAGCACAATACTCTCTTCACTTGCTCATGTCTAATTTCCTTAAGTTACTTCCCAACACTTGTTGAGTCCCTGTGAGGCAAAAGAGGTGCTACAGAAGGCAGAAAGAATACAGGAAAGGATAAGGGACTCAGGGAAATCCGAAGCACACCTTCAGGACAATCTGGCTCCTCAGATATCTCCTGGTAACCAAGGTGCAGGCTCTGTGCTAGGCCCTAAAGATCCATAGACAAGCACCACAGCGCATCGTGCCTGCAAGGACTTCCCATCTCCAAACCCTATGCAGCCAGTCTGTAAGAAGGAGGATGAGAGGGCTGGCCAAATAGTTCAGTGGATTAAAGTGCCTGAAAGCAGGCACAGGGGCCGGGGCTTCGATCCTGGACCTGTTGTGCCACCTCTTCCCCTCCGCAGGCCAAGACAGCAGTTGAGACTTAGTGTGGTGGCGCATGCCAGTAATCCAGCTCTTGGGAAGCTGTAAACAGGTGTATCACTACAAGTCTGATCTAGTAGTAAAATGCTTAACACCCTGCAGACCTTTCCCTAGAATGCTCCCAGGCCTTGAGCAGATGAGAAACAACCTAGGGATGACTTCTTTGGTACTGAGCACTAAAGGATGGCTAGAAATTATGATGCTTTAGATCTAGAATATTACCCCAAAGGTCTTGTTTTTCAGAGGGGAGATTTGTGGAAGGCAACTAGATGATAGGGGTGCTATTTATTTATTTATTTATTTATTTGTTTGTTTGTTTAGTATAGGGTCTCACTATATAGCTTTGACTTATAGTGACTTTCCTGTCTCAGCCTCCTCAGTGCTGGGTTTCTGTGGCTAGCATGGTGCTCTTGGAATCTTCCAGGGCCAGCTCTGCATACAGTACCAGGGGTTGAACTTCAGTCCTGGCTCTTGTTAAGCAGGCACTGAGACTGTTGAACTATCTTCCCACCTTTGAAAAATGCTTCTTAATCACTATGAAAGGGCATAGTCAGGGACATGGAATTGAGGAATGAGATTTTTGTACTGGAGTCACTTTAATGGTACTTTTGATATTTGGAAATATGAAGTAGAAACAGCAAAAGATGGTAGGGTAAGGCAAGTACTTATGGAGGGAGGACCTGGTCAGTCATCAAAGGGTCCATCCTGCCTGTAGGTAAGGGCAGCAGGATTTGATGAGACCTGAAGTTTGGAATTAACTGCTTTGGAAGCTGAGTTGGTCTTGGTATGGATGGGTCAGGCTGTAGGCAGAAGGGACTAGGGCCAGGAGGCAGTGAGGAGCAATGACAGTAGGAGGAGCACCCTGAATTAAAAGGCAGGGCACTTAGTCAAGTTTGCACACAGAAGTACAGTGGGTGTTATCATCCATTCAGCAAACATTGGGCGTTGACAGTATGTCAGGTAGAGTGGTGAGATCTCTGCCTCAGAGTGCTCCCAGGACTGGGCGAGACAGGTGTATGTAGGTATGCAATTAAGAGCCCCTGGATACAAATCAGGGTAGAGGCTAGCTCATGGATCTATGCAAATACTGGGGAGCTGGCTTGCACAGTGCAGGAGATAGTAGGAGTTTCAGAGAAGGGTCACTGAAGAATTGATGAGCTAACTCCTGCCTAAGTCGCCTACCATCCAGGCAGAAAGGAAAATAAAGAAAAAATATACAGAGAATTATGGGTCACCAGGAAGTCCCCAGTGTTCAAAGCAGTTAGAATAGAAGATGGAGCTGGGTAACATTTTGCCGGGCTCTGCAGGGAAAGGAAGAAGGCAGGAAACATAAAGGAGTGACAGCGCACACTAAGGGTGCACACAAGTTCATGTGGTGTAGAGAAGCTCCTGGGTGACTCTCTTGAGAGCTGTTGCTATGCGAACTCCTGAATATTAACTTCCATTTGCGATATTATAGAGATACCCTTCACAGCTCAGCAGCCTGGGGAGTGGCACTAATTGATAGTCATCAAGTCATCAAATGCTTTTTATTTATTTTATATGAAGGGAAATTTAAACTGCTGACTGCCAAAAAAGTGAACAATTAAGCTTAGAGTAGTGAAAACAAATCTATCACTTTGAAAAATACTGAATGTTCTCTGTTATAAAAAAATTACAATGGCAAATTATAAATGACCACTATCATACCCAGGACTCGGTAAGTGATTTCATAGATTATAATTTTACCAATTAGTTAGAAAGGCTGCAATAGCTTAGGTAAAAGCACAAATTTTTGAGAACCTGGTTAGAATAGATGGAAGTCTTTAATTTACACTGAGGCGTATTACTCTCTCTCTTTTTTTGTTCCAGGAATTGAACTCACTACCTTGCACTTGCCAGGCAGGTGCTGTGCTGCTGAGCTACATTCCCAGCATGGGACTCTTTACTCTTGGAAAAAAATTCTTTTTCAATACTGGTGATTGAATCCATAGTTTTTTCACTGAACTATATTTTCAGCCCCTTTGTAGCCTGTATTTTTGAGTTAGTATCTTTCTAGCATGCTCAGGGCTGGCTCAAATTTATGATCTTCCTGTCTCAGCCTCCCAGAGTGCAGAGATTACAGGTGTATTCCATCAGGGCTGGCTGTATATTTTCTATGGATTTTAGTTTTATCAGTGAAACAAGAAATTTTTCATCAATCCAACCAGTTCAATTTATCACAAAAACATGAAAAACCCAAACATATGCCTCTTGTTCCTTTTACTTCAGTAATCATGTTGGTTATTGAAATATGCTTGTAACAAATGTTATGCATAATATATTTATTTTATCAACTCATGGGCAAATAGAAAGCTTTGTTTAAGCTGTGAATGAATTATTGCTATGTATAATGGTTTGCTTGCCTCATAAAATTTATTCATGAAGAGCTGTTACACTCAGAGGAAATGCTGTTCTCCCACAGAACAATACTACATTTGGGTCATATACTATTTTTTCCCCAAAGACTGGCAGAAATCAATCCACTTGTTTTTGATCTGCCACTGAACCTTAGAATGTCTTTCCTGAGTTCACAATAAGGGTCTGACATGCTATTTAGACTGCAGAGAAGAAAATGCAATTTGTGGCCATATCAAACCCTCTTACATGGATTTCTACACATATAGCTCTGAGTTACTCATAAGGGTTCCTTCCTTGTGAGAGTAAGGGAGAAACTGGGGACAGTGGCACACAACTATAGTCCCCTCATCCTGAGAGGCTGAAGCAGGAAAATGCAAGATGGCACCCAGCCTGATTGGACAACATAGTGACTTAATAATAATAATAACAAAAAAATTAAAAGGTCTGGGGATGCAGCTCAGTGCAAAAGCCCTGGGCTTAATCCTGAGTAAAGTGTGTGTACACACACACACACACACACACACACACACACACACACACACACAGCTGAACTGGCCCAAAGCTAACTACACCATTAGGGAAAATGAACAGTCTAAATTACTGGAGAAAATATGACTCTGTAGAAGTAAGAAGATAAGTACATGAAAGAGAAAGCAAAAAAACATGAGCAGAATGCTCAAAGGTAAATAAAATTCTTCTGTGCTCACAAAATATATTGGTTATAGGTTGTTCTGAACACATTAAGCTAACAATAAGAACCACTACCTGTAGGAGCCGTAAGCCAAGAAAATATAAAAGGTTGTTGTATAGATCGTTTGGGAAGCTCCCATTAATAAAACTGAACATAGGTTAAAAAACATCAGCCTTAATCTCAGCAAGAGCAAAAGCAAGCCTGTACAGGGATTTTCCACATTTAGGGAGAAGAGACTGGGTATCCAGGAACTAAAGAAACCAATCTTCCTAATCAGCAAGGAGAAAAAGTAAAAAAGATGTTTTGGCTAATCTTGGCTCATATCGAAAAATCGCTGTGCACTGACAGCACAAAATAGGTAAATAGGAAAGCAGAGAGGAAAGTGAGATTGCTAGAAACCAGCAGCGGACCTCTTTTCCTGGCTCAACCACTCACTTTGCCTGCCCAAGCCTCTGTGTCCTTGTGTGTAAACCTACATCAGTGGTTTCCAAATCAGGTCCTGATGGGCAGTGACACCGCCGTGATTTTAAGGTCTCTCTTCCGAAAAACTCTTTGCTCTACACTGAGATCCACCACCAGTTATTCCTCATGCTACTCCAAGATTGGAGAAATCAAGGTTGCAGCCCTTCCTCAGGACTCTTCAGGGTAGTTAGGTTGAAGGCCAGCTCCAAGAGCTAGATTAGAATGCTGAGCTATAAAAGGCTTAACTGAGCATCTTCTAACATTACCAGTTTTACCAATAGCCCACTGCAGTTATGGAATATTGGATTATGTATACAACTACTGTTTCTTAGTTCATTGAAAAGAAATTTGGTTGGCCCAATAATGATTTGAAAAATTATAGCATCTACACCCTGTGCTCTGTATAACTAATAGGATGACAATAATATGTATTGTATCAAATATTGAGATGTACTGCCAACGTGTTTTGAAACTGTTATATTGTTATACATTGTTATTTCTTATTAAAAGCGATAAAAATTAAAAAATGAATGCTTTCTTTGGAGCAGGCCTAGAAGAAAGGGCTTTCTACCTCTGTATTTCTCAGAGTGGGCCTGCCACATTTCCTGAGAACCATGAAAAATGCAAATTTTCAGCCTCCCTCCAAGATCTACTGCCTCTGAAACTCTGGGTAGGTTAGGGAGGAGAACCACTCTTGAGTTTTCATAGCCCTGTGAGATACTTGTTTGAAATAGGTCTGATGATTCCCAAATTGCAAAAGTTCAAGTTGCAAAGTCTATAGTTGTATTGATCAGCTTTCCATTACTGTAACCCAATGCCAGAGATCATCACCTTTTATGGTAGAAAGGTTTATTTTCAGGGTTTCTGAGGTTTCATTCATGGTCACTCTGTGGCAAACAAAGAGAAATGAAAAAGGGAGATGGGCTTGGGTCCCCATATTTCCTTTAATGATCCAACTGTCTTCCTCTAGCTCCCACCTGCTAGTGTTTCCTCCACTTGTGGCCAACCCTTTAATGTAGGAACGAGTATATGGAGGACATTCAAGATATGAACAATAGCAATGATGATGACAAAATAGAATGAAATAAAGAAAAGTGCTATAATCATTTTTTGGGTTCTACACTTACAAGAGTTGCAAATGAACCATAAGAGATGATTAAAATATATCTAGAATGTTTAAATTAAAAAGTTGATTGGAGTAGAAGACGTATTGCCACAAATCCCACTCAGAATACTTCCTTTTACTTTGAACACACTTATCCCATTGTTCTAGCACTTTCTAAAGCAGTTCTGAGTGTCTTCACCAAGTGTGATAAAAAATAGGGTGGGTAGGGTACTGAGTGTTATCCAAGGGAAAGGAAGGCTCATAAATCAGGAGGGTGTATCTCCATTTACCTTATTCACTGGATCTGGTGCCATGCAACTGCTAGTTTTTCCTCAAAGTCAAGATGACCATGAAAAACAAATAGATCAACTCAGGACATGGCGGTACCCATGACAGCACATGTAAAGACACCCATGGGGAAGGACTTACAGAACTGCTTCAGACAGTGGCAAGCATGATGGGATAAATGTATTCAAAGAGTGAGGAAGGATTTTGAGAGAGATTAGTGGCAACGTGTCTTTCAGAGTAATATATATATATATATATATATATTTTTTTTTTTTTTTAAATTAAGCACACTGTATCTACGTTGGCAAATGGAAACAGGCCACTGGAAATAACTACTTAGCAGGTAAGGGGGCTCATAGCAAGTCCTTGGCACAACGGTGTGGCTTGTTGACCCCAGTGCTGCCTTCCCACAGCCTAAGGTCAGCAGCAGTACCCCAATGAGCACTTGAGCTAACTTTAGGACTAGGGGACTTTCTTTTTTTTTTTTTGGCAGGACTGGGGTTCAAACTCACGACCTTACACTTGCCAAGCAGGCACTTGTGCCACGGAGCTATCTCTCTGGCCCCGGGACTTTCCAACGTAATCAAAGCTATCACAGTGTTCTAGCACAGGAAACAACCCTAGAACTTAAAATCTAGAACAGATTTATATGGAAGAACAAATTAAGTAATTCTTAAAGGTAACTGTGAGTCAGTCAGGTAAAGGCTTTCCAAGACTGTAGCAGGGACTAAAAGGAACATCCGGGTTTTGTCTATATGTTGTGGAACACCACTATGTAAAGAGCAAGTGAAAGAGTCAACAATCACTATGAATTTCAAGCAGAGTCAGCTGCTGGTGTTTCCTCTAACTTCATTATGAAACTCTAGAATCAGTTGGGCTTGAGTGGTCCTATTCTTGTGCCTGTATGGTTAGGAATTTGATAAGACTTTTTCGAATGTCATGAATTCTTGTTTTGCGTATTATTTAAAAAATGAGAATATCCCTTTTGTTTTTTGTGCCTTTTTTTATATTATGGCTGGCTCAGCCTACCCTGGGGGTGGATCTCACACAGCATGTGGTGCCAGGGATTGAACCTCAGTCCCTGAAGCTGCCTAGGCTGCAGGTGCTTTAGACCGCCATACCATCTTGTTGGCCCAATGCCTGTATGTTTCTTGATCACTGTATAGGAAGTAAAAATAAAACAAACTGGCTCAGTGTAAAAAAAAGGAAAAAAATAAAATATACAAGTATATACAAGTTTAGGTTATGATGTGGTAATTGTTTTGTGGTAAACAGCATTAAAATAAAATAGAGAAACAAAGATGAAAGAGATGAAACATTAAATATGTTTACTTTTTCTAGATTTTGGTTTCAAGAACATAGACAAAATGATCAATATAGTCATATGAATTTGAAAGAGAAATCCATCAAGGAAAAAGGGGGGATATAATTTTTAAGAGTTGATCAAAAGAAGATGGAAGCTAATGATGTCTTCAGGAAAATGTTCTTTTATCTTGTAGGCTTACATGCTAACAATCAATGACATTTTGGTAAAACATTTGAGGATTAGCGCAGCTGTCAAAGTGTACTTTTGGGAACCCACATCCTAGGTATTGCCTTGGAATAAAAGGTCTGAGAGTGAAGTAAGCTTGGTGAACACTCCATGAAGCTCCTGCTTCTGGGTGATTTATAATGCATCTCAGCATGTCACTAGTTCTGTGGGTAAAAAAGAAACTTCAAAATAAACTTCACCTTGTTTAACCCTATGTTTCCCAGCATTGCTTGATTGCACCGTCTTCTTTCCAGGTGACGCCGTGTGGAAATCCCCTGAGAATCTGGTCCTGTAGTAGGCACTTTGGGAAAAGCTAGGTGATATTTCAGCTTGTTATCCATGGATTTAATACCTGAACTAACGGAATGTGCTTGTAATCTTTGGCTATTCTCATTTGCAATATCTAAAGGAAGAACTTCATCTTCCTCCTCCTTTTCTTCCTCCTCCTCCTTTTTTGGCGGCCAGCTTGACCCTCCTGGGGGTGGGGCTGGTGCCATATGGGGTGCCAGGTTCAATACCTCAGTCCCTGTTCTTACCAAAGCTTGCCTAAACTGGCACTTTAGACCACTGAACTATCTCACTGGCCCTAGAACTTTGCCTTCCAAACCTAGATGCTTTGTAAACTACCCTGGCCTACAAAATAGTCTCTTCAGTCTCTTTAATTCATGTTTGTGCAAATAGGTTGAAATAAAATTAATTTTAAAAGTCTCATGGAGAGGCGTGAGTTTTGAGGACTCACAAACACATCTGTGTTATCTGAGGTAGCATTATTTCTGCATTACTATTAAATAAAAAGAGCATTTAGTGAATACAACCATGTCTGCACCTTTGCATTCCACAGGAGAAGTCTGAATGGGATCAGGGCAATAGAAGGCAAGGATGGATGGCAAAGAAATTCTTGGGAGAAATAAACAAGAGGATGGGCCTCTGATAGGTTGGAGTAGGGCCCTGTGTATCCACATACAACTACTTCTAAGGCTTTAGGCTTTTAATTCTATCAAGCTACATTGACGGGTAAATTTAGCTAGGGAGTAATATCTTTTTTGCTTTTCTCTTCATATATGCCTAAGTAGATGATTGCTAAATGGCCACTAAATTTTCATTTTGTTTAAAAACCTCAAATAAAATGTTTGTTAGTGCCTGGGAGATAGCTTAGGGACACAAGTGCCTGCCTGGCAAGTGCATAGTCCTGAGTTTGATCCCTGGTTTCAGAAAAAAAAATGTTAGCACAAACAAGAAACATGTATTTTCACATACAGTATAGAATAGTATAGTTTAAACATTTTTATATTAAAAAAGAATTTACATTTAGACTTTTATTTTCCTTAGTTTCTATAAGCATAGCTTTCTTTTAAAAAACATGACAAGTATTGGTGGATAAATTTATTTGTATGTATAGTAATTTTTTACTTTACAATTGCAAGAACAGAAAGTTACTCTATGGTGCTGTCTAAAAAAGAATTTCTTTAACATAAAATATAGTCATTGTTGTTGTAATCAAAGCTTACAATGAAAAGCCTGGTTCCAAAATTCAATTTTATAGTTCAGAAGTTCTCATTGACAGCACTGTTTTGGAGCATGTTAGAATTAAGCTAAAAGTAGAATTATTAGATCTGGAAATGTATTCAAAACATAATTCAATCAGCTGCTGCTACTTTTTCTCCTTAATTTTCATATATGTACAGAAAAGCACTAGAGCATGGTGCCTTCTGGGATATTGCTGAAATGAGTGAAGCTGCTTATGTCTCTTAGGACCATTGTAAGTAACACTACAATAACTATGGATGTATTTCTTTGTAGCAAACATCTTTTCTAGGAGGAAGAGGAGTAGTCAATAGATATGTAGAGACTCCATAAGTTCTCCAAAGGAAAACAGTGAATTATGGCAAATAAACATAAGCAATGCAGTGAAAATTGCATTCTATTTTAAAGAAAGTTTTGAAACAATCCTATAATTTTCTAAACATTCTAATGCATTTCTGTCTCATGAACTTTGTCACCTGGCATTCAAACAGTAATCATGCAACACACTATTAAGTAGGTTATTTTGAGTAGAAATGATTTCACATGTAAGATGGGATTCATGTACTAGCCATTAATTTCAAAGAATAGACAGAAGATGAACTTGGCAGCAAAATAAGTAATTTTTCCTCCTTTCTGGTCTTTGCATTCTTTAGAAGACTATATTCAGGGAATTCAACTCACCACTACAAGTGTTATTCTATAGCACTTTTTTGTCTCAAAATTATTTTGATTCTTTTCTTTCACTTAATAATGAACATTTAATTTCATCCATGCCTTTTCATTGCTATATTTCATTCAAGTATATATTTGAATATTGCAAATGTACCACATTTTACTTATTAATTTGCATACTGACATGTCGACATCTTGGTTGCCACTAACTTTGGGCAATTATAAATAAAGCTCCTGTAAACACTCATGTACAGGCCTTTAGTGAACACATAAGCTGTCAGCGTCTATGGATAAACACCAATGAATGTAAATGATGGATTACAGATGTAAGAAACTACCAAATCATCTTGCAAAGCAGTTGTATAATCTTGCATCCCCAGCCCCAAACCCTGAGAGTGTCCATTATTCCACATTCCCCCAGCGTGTATCATTGTTGGCATCCTAGATTTCAACCAGTGTACTGATTCCAACTATGGGGCAAAGGTTGGACTACGGAGACAATAAAAAGACAAGTGGGTGCTTGGAGTTGGGCGGAGGAACAATAAACAGGCAGAGCACAGAGGATTTTTAGGGCTGTGAATGCCGAATGATCCTGAAATTGTGGATGTAGGTCATCATATATCTGTCCAAATCCACATAGTATACAAAACCAAGAGTAAACTCTAGTGTAACACGCAGACCTTGGGCACAATAAAGCATTGATGCAGGTTCATTAATTGTAACCAGTGTACATTCCAGGTGTGGTTGTTATGATAAGGTAAAGGTGTAACTCTGTTGGAACAAGAATATCTGGGAAAACTCTGCATCTTTATAAGATTCACCCAGGACCCTTTTCCAAATTATTTTGGTCATTAAATAAGGACAGCAGGGCTGGTGAGATAACTCAGCAGACTAAGCGCCTGCTTTAGACAAGCACAGAGACCAGGGTTGATCCCTGGCATTACAGGTTGTGCTGGCTACGCCCTCAGGCAAGTTGAGCTGGTCACCAAGACCAGGCACGGTGACTCATGCCTGTAATCCCAGGGCTGGGATGGCTGAAAGCAGGAGGATCCCTATAGGTCTGAATTACAAAGTGAGATTCTATTCAAAATACATTAAAAAAGAACCAACCAAACAAGGACAGTATTATGGGTTGTGTATATGTGTCCCCTCAGAGCCTCAAGCAGTCATAGGGTGG
This sequence comes from Myocastor coypus, assembly GCA_004027025.1. Classification (NCBI taxonomy): domain Eukaryota; kingdom Metazoa; phylum Chordata; class Mammalia; order Rodentia; family Myocastoridae; genus Myocastor; species Myocastor coypus. The sequence goes on along the minus strand of PVJA010008848.1, from coordinate 17,171 downwards.
CTTCTGGAGTTTGTGATTTATTATTGTTGGTATTGTTGCTGCACCTGCCCTGGGGCAGGTAATCTGCATTACTATGTAAGGAAGGGTGAGAGGCTAGTCAGCTGCCTGAGCTGTTGCTCTTCCCTTTGTTCTCTGCTCTTTGCTGCCACTATGAACAGCTTCTCTCTGCCATGTGCCACTTTGCCTTGGAGCCAGTTGAGCATGGACTGAAACCTCTACTAACTGCGAGCTAAATAAATCTTTTCTTCCTAAATTTGGGTGTAAGGTATTTGTCCCAGCAATGAGAGGTGTAATGGAGACAGACAGCACTAGGACATTGAAGCAGTGGAAGCAAAGAGATGCCTTGTATTGACCAGGGTTGACAGTGAAGCCCGTGGGAGCTCCCTTTCCTGTGATGTGATGGTTAAGTTTTTCAAATACCAGTGCTGCAAAATAATGAAAGTTAAAAGAGATACACATTTGAATCTGATCTCACCTGTATAATTCTTCATTCACTTTATATGAAAGTTGAAAACATCTACTTTGCTTCTCCCTTGAGAGGTAATAACTCAAGGATTCACAAAAGGACATTTCCAGTCTGGCCCCAAACTACAACTGACTTTCCGTCTCCACTCTGCTGTGTCAGGTAGTGAGACAGATGGTCAACCTCTACAGTCAGAATACGTGAATTCTAAATGATGTTCCACCCTGCTGTCACCCTGACAGGGTTCCAAGTGGATTTACCCAAGGCCAGATTCAGATCGTATGGTACAGGCTGAACGCTTGGGATTGGTCCCTAAGATAGGGAGCAGGTAGTGGCAAGGGAGAGCAAAGCAGAAATTGACTTTGATGTAGGCTTGGCACCTCTACCAGCCCCACAGGGAAGCTCTGGTGCTGCAGTGGTCCACAAATGTGGCCTGAGCTGAGCTCTAAAGCTCCCGTAAGCAGGGATTTGGATGTGGGAACTTGGACAGAGCATGGCCCTGGATAAGGCTTGGGAGTAGGAAGCTTTTTAGCTGTGGAATTCAGGGAGGAGCTACTGGGCTTAGATGCCATGAGCCAAGGGCAGTTGGGACAGCACGCCTTCCACATATAACTTCTCTAAGCCTCAGTGTCCTTTCAGTGTCACCAAGGAATAACAAAGGCATTGACTTTAGGGCTGCCATGGGAAGTTCTGTGCTGCAGCACCCAGTAAATGCTCCCCAAAGGGCTGTGGTTATGGTGTTGACATTGTGCTCTTACTACTTCAACCTGTTAGTACCTTGGGTCTTCCCAGGACCCAGCATGCTCTTTCTCACCTCTGAGTCTTTACTTGGAATACATCTTTTTCACTGGTGTGTTCCTTTCCAACTCAGAGTTGACACAAAGATCTTCAAAATCCTACCAGTGAATAGTTCCTATTATTCCCATAGCATTTGGATGGGATCCTAATTACATTTATCATAAATACTTATAGCCTTATTTATGCTCCATTTGTGTACTAGCACCAAAAGCATCTCAAAGGAAGGTACCAGATCTTGACTTCTTTTTATTTCCTCCCACCACTTGTGGTACTGAACATAGTGCCTTCTTACATAAGCAATGGATGGGCGTTTGTTGAATGAATAAATACACAAAAGGAAAAGCTCAGTCATTTGTCATGCAGTGAAGCTCTTCCTTTTTCAAGGATTTGAGATTTGTGGAACCTATTACTTTCTTTTCTAACTTCACCTTTGGGAAGCCCAGAGTTAAATTTAACTAACAATTATAGAAACTGTTTCAGTCTAATCACTTGGTATCTTATTTTTGTCTTACTCTGCATTGATTTTAGTGTTTGTTTTATTACCTCTGCTTATAAGTATTATAAGTTTTTATCATAAGCCCTTTCAGATTTCTTTTGGATATAGGTGGATTATAAATTTTGTGTATGCAAATAACAATATAGCATCTAAATTATGACCTCCAAAAACATTTAGATATTGCTACCAGAACGGAATTCATTCCTTTACTTGTACGGATTTATTTATTTATTTATTTATTTAGCAGAACTGGGGATCGAACTCAGGACCTTGCATTTGCCAGGCAGGAACTTGTGCCCCTGAGCTCTCTCCAACCCTTGTAGGGACTTATTTACAGAACACAAAACTTCTAAATGTTTCCTCAATCAACTCAACATGTTATGTTTTATTTCTATTCTATGTTTATGAGCAGTTATAGGAAGAAAGTATGACAGCCAAGCTATAGTAAAAGCATGCACAAATGTTGTCCAACCAAGAAGAAATATATATGCTAAACCCAAAGGAAAAGTAGGTGGAGTCATTCACTCATTCATTGATTCAGCTGGTATTACTCAGTGACTGCTACATGTCTGCTCTTCTTCTTCCTCTTCTTCTCCTCTCCTTTCCTCCTCTTCTTTGTCTTGGGAATTGAACTCAGGACCCTGGGCTTGCCAGGCAGGTGCTGAGCTACTGAGCTAGATCCTGAGCCCGCCTTTTTTTTTTTTTTTTTTTTTGTCTTTTTGAGACAGGGTCTCGCTATGCAGTTCAAACTGATATTGAGCTCACTTTTATAACCCTGGCTGGTCTCGAATTTGCACCGATTTTCCTGCCTCAGTCTCTCCACCTGCTTTGTTCTTGATACTGGAAATACAACAGAGCACAAGAGCCACACAGGGGACAAGGTGTCTGCTCTTGTACGTCTGCTCGTGCATTCATGTGGAAGGTAAACAACAGTAAGATAATTTTATGGAGTGGGAAGTACTATGAAGAAAATAAACTAGAAGAATGTGATAGAGGGACAAGTGGAAGGACAGAGAATAGATTTGTCAGATTGTGTAGTCAGGAGATATCTAGCTCCCTGATATGGTGAGATCTGATATGAACGTTTACAGATAAGAGGAAGCTGGCTATGAAAACTTCTGGGTGCCAAGACTACAGGAAGTACAAAGGCCCTGAGACAAATGAGCAAGACTGTGTACAAGCCCTGGGTGTGAAATATGTTGATAACAACTTGGATATTTTCTATCTGAATTTAAATTCATAATATGTATGGCAGATTTACCTCAGGAAATAATCACAAAACAATTGCAAATTCAACTGACTTACATTTTTCAACTCACTGGTCATTCTATATCTACAGATATCAGATTCAATTGCCACTATGCACATGCTTTTGAGTTTCAGTGTGTCTTGTTAAAACTTTTAAAGACTTTATGAGTAGTTTAACACAGAAATCTGTCACTGCAGAAAGGAAATAGCCTGGCCATGGTGTCTGGTCCAAGCCTGGAAGCATTTGATCCGACCCAAATGCAAGTATTTCTAAAGATGGCGAATTTATTATTTTATGAGGCACAAGCAATAAAATTCCTCTCTGGTCTTTAGTGGAACAAATGAGAACCACTGGGCCTCGTTTGGATTTATCCTCCACTCCCTGACCTCCAACTGGGCAGTGTTTTGGATTATGAATCAACCTTTGCAGCAAAGATCTTCAGTTCTTTACTTTTGAGTGATTTACAAATTACTACATGTGTTAAGATTCTGATTTTGGGTCCTATTTATCATATTTAAATTAAGTATCTTGGCAAGAAGATATTTATAATTGAATCATTCTGCCTTTGGGGAGATGAGAGAGAGGACTGCTAAAATTGGAGAGTCATTCTTCCTGTTATCTTGAAACAGAAAACAAATTTGTAGATAATCAACGAAGAAGAAACAGAAGCTCAGAGAAGTTGTTCAGGATTTAGGGTGCACAAAGCCCTCGCTACTGCGCCTGAGTTGCAGCTTTCTCAACACTTCTCTGGTGACTGAGGTTTGCACCTACCTAGTGGCGATACATCTGCAAGGGTCAGAGCCCAGAAACTAAACACTGGTTTGCTGTTTGATTGCTAAGGCATTCACGTAATTGTTCTAGGGTTTGGTCCATGGTTATACATCTCAGAATGATTTCTATGGATCCATTATTTACTTTGATATTCTATGGGTGAAAACAGAAGTGAGCAAAGACCCAGCTCTTTGTGCTGAAGAGTTTACAGCACTGAGTTGATCTTATCAAAGGTCCTTATTTCTTGATCAAAGAAAATTAACATTTGTATAAGTTAACTTATTATAGGAGACAGTAGTACAGAAAATGTCTGTTAGCACAAGTTTAGAACTAAGGTTCTCATTTCGTAGATAAAGGAAAATTTCAGCTGCTGGAGTTCCTAGAGGCATTAATCATATAGCTTGCTTGGACTTCTGCATGGCCGAGGGGTTTTCCAAACACTTTTAATCTTGTACCGGAACTGCTATAAAATGTGGTGTTAACTTCTAAACTTCCTTTTACTCTTTATTAATCTTAATACATAAGAATTATGTGTTGTGCAAAATGGCAAAATAGAGACAACCAAAAGAAGAAAAAATGAAAAAAAATTATTTAATCTTAGAGATTATAGTGCTAAAATACTGGGATTGTATGTCTATTGGAGTTATTACTGGAGAGGTGTAGATAGAACATAGGTACATGATTTTCCCTTTTTTCAGGGAAAACAATCTTCTGCTCTCACTTTTTTTAAACTACATTACATATAACTCATATCTATATATTTTTCGTGTCTTCTCAAATTTAATGGGATGCTTCATTTTCCCAATTACTTCAGAGTATCATGAAAATCAATTAGTATCTTTGACCTGGCTGGGTTTCTGCCTCTGGTCTTGTCTTCCTCTGAGTCTTTGGTCTGTCTGACAGTCTTTATTCGAGAAACTTTGCTTTCTCAGAGCAATTAGATACTTAGATTTTCTGTGACTCAAAATCTTATGCTGAGGCTTTGGGTAGAATCCAAGCTCTTTTGAACAAGGTCATGATCATGTTCCTTGTTGGTCAGGTTCTTTCCCCCAAGAACTGGCTAGGTACAGCTCTTTGTTTTGGCTGCCTTTTCATTTTCCCAGCCTCTCACTGGACTGTGTCTTTGTCCTGAATTCTAGATCTCTCCCTCCCCACCCCCACCCAGTCTGGCCTGTTTAGGCCTGGTGCTATGTGTGGATGTCCTGGTCCACTGTGCCATCTCCTCTCCTGGTATCTGTGACGGGGCTGTAGTGGATTCATTACCTGGCTCACCCCATCTTTCTTCCTGCTATAGTTCATGTAGCTCTCGTCAGATACAGTTCTGGTTGCAGTGCCCTCTTTGCTATCGGACAATTGGCTTCCTTTGCCTTCACCCCTGGTAGACTCAAAGGTTCTTTGGTAACTTGTTTTTTTTTTTTTACATCTTTCCATTTGGACAGTCACTAGCATTAATCTCAGTGTCCATGCACCTATTCTCAAAATCACCTCTTCCCTTTCTTACCTACTGCTTTTAATTTGTAGGAGCTTTTGCAACCATAAAACTAATATGATTGGATTGGAATCAGAACTTAAGACCTCTCTTAAATAATGTACATGGACATTTTGATAAAGTTCTAACAATTTGCATAGTATTATTTTTTGCTTGTTTCTTGAGTCTCAACTTATTTCATTGACAAGTGGCTAGACAGAAAAATTTCTAATGAGAAAGTCATGATTCTACTTGTGAGTATAAAAAATTTATTTTTCTTTTATTTTGCTTCAAAACAAATAGCTATAATTTTGAAGTAAACTCTTCTATATGTTCTAGAAGACTTTGTATAACTTTACTAAAGACATAAACAGGGTTAATAAGTGGAAATCAAGGAATCTAATCAACTGATTATGGGCATCCATTTAATAATTAGGTCACTTTTTCTGCTCCAATTGGAAAGAGGTCTTGCCCCCTGCAATCATGCAAATAGTCTGAGGTGGAGAGACAGGCAAATTATTATTATTTTTTGTAACCTATAGCAAAAGACTTTAAGGGAATGCCCTTGAAAGAAGCTTTGAATGGGCTGATGAGCAGTAGCTTAACATCACCAGCCTTGCATCTACAGAGGCAAAAGGTGGAAATTGCCAATCTATGAAAATGCTACAAAATAAGAGAGTGAAGCACTAGGCACATTTTTCATATGTCACATCATGATGCCCTGGGTGAATCTCTACTTTGACTGAAGAGTTATCATCATCATCATCATCATCATCATCATCATCATCATCATCATCATCATTATTATTATTATTAATGAATATATTGCTTTCTTTTAATCATCAGTTATATAATAAGGAGCTGATACATTCAATTATGATGGTATATACAAGTGTTTCTTTATTTCCAAATATATTCACTACACATGAATAGATCTTTATATATTCAGCAGTTTATAATACATTGCATTCACTCTTTCTGTTTTTCTTTTTTGAGATAAGATCTCATTTTGCAGTCTATGCTAACCCACCACTCTTGTGTCTTGCACATTTAACCCAATTAATTTGTTTATTTTTTATTTTATGTATTTAGCACAAGGTGTACAGGGTCTTACTACACAGACTGGACTCCTAGTGATTCTTCTGTTTTCAGCCTCCCAAGCGCTGGGATTATAGATGTGGGTCACCATGCCTACTCTGAATCATCATCCCGGTGTACCCTGGTGGCAGGGCTGCCCTGACATGCCTGGGATGGAACCCCAGCCATTGTGCTCTGTCTAAGCAAGCACATTAGTCTGCTTAGCTATCTGGCTGGCCCTAACTCAACTTAGTTTATGGAGAGTTTCTTCAAAACAGCTCCATTAGCCTTTGAAACACTTGTTCACCTGCTTTCTGAGCAAACTGTCCTACACCCAGTTATATTTTGAGATCAGCCCCTTCTCTAAGAAGTTTGTTTTTATTGGAGGGGAAGCAGGATCTGGGTGTCCTGTGGTATGCATTGTTACTGGTATGCATTGCTTCTAGAACCTTTCATTCAACAGAGAAATGAAATTTATTTTTTTAAGCCATGAGTTCATGCCTGTATTTCTGATTCAAATTTAACATTAGGGACTTTGTGTGGTGCTGAAGGGGTTCACATAGGTGGTCTACTGTGGACCTCTGTAGAAGAACACTGTGAGCTAAATATGAGTATAGGTGCTGGTGGGTACTGACCCATTATGCAGGCTTTGGAGGCCTGTGGTGAATTCTGTTTCAGCAAAGACATCATCAATTATTCTGGTAAAAGAAGCCAAGAAAGGGATGATTTCTGGGAGAGAAAGAGTAGGAACTAGTACTTTAGCAACTTGAAGTCTCTTTGCCTGTGTGTAGATATTTATCACGGATACAGATGCATGTTACTATAACAATACACATAGACTTTTAAGGATGTGATTTTTGTGAATATTCTCACATTTATAATGTTATTTTACAACAAAAAATTTTCTTACGCAGGACAGAGGCATACTTATTATAGGAAGAATCTCCTGTAATTTGCACTATAAGCAGTGCTGAACAAAAAACAAAGGGGAAATAAGCAAAACTTCACGTTAGGCTGGCAGAACGATGTATTCAATGGTATTAGAAATGCAGAAAGAATCCAGCAAAGTAGGATTTTTATACATGCTGTCATACTTATCATGTAACATGGCATACTACAGTTGCTAAGCATGCATCCTACCCACTTACCCCCATGACACACTTCAAAATAGAGTCTACTGTTCCCATTTTCAGGTATGAAGACTGCGGTTGAACACCGTCCACAGGATGTAGGAGCAGTCTTCATGGAAATCTAGGTGTCGCTCCTGCCAAGTATTTTATTAGCTTCTTAGACTTTAACAAATAAAAGAAAATTTTGTAGGCTAGGTTTATACAGCCCAAATTAAATGGAGCTATGAAAATAGTCAGTGGGAGCATCTATACTTCTCATGTGAATAATATGGCAATTTTTTTTCCTAAGTTATCTGTATTTCTTCAATTGGGCTGGAATGAATAGATCATTTCTAAATAAAACAGGAGAGCATAAAAAATGAAATGAATGGGCTCAATCTTAGTTGAAGCAAGAAGAGTAAAATACATTTTCCTGCTTGAAAGAAAACGATTCATCTCTTTGAGGTTCTATAAATGTTCTCTTTCAGAAAGTCATACAGCGCTGCTTGGAAGGGCATTTTACCTTAAAATGATGAGGGTATTTCATTTGGAGAAGGAATGTCCTCTCCTACATTGACCCAAGTGAACAGTCCCCTCTGGAAGCCAGGGAGTGAGTATTAGTGATACTGGGGAAGGGCAAAGAGCTGGATGAGAGAACCAAGAAGAGAAACTGACCCCAGATTTCTTTGAGTACAAAGAAATTTTATCAAAAGAAGAGCAGAACAATAGTTATCATCATGGGAAATGGTAGTGTCTGTAGGCTGGCTGGCTCCTCTGTAGTATGACAGAAGCTGGATGGAATTTTACCTGAAAGACATTTATCACGGGCTGTGTAAAAGAAGAAAAGATACCATTTTGTCAGGTTGCCCCAGCATCTCAACCAAGAGGGCTGGAACTTAAGGAAGTGAAACTGTAGTACAGTGGAATGGATGCAGGGTGAGGAGGGGTGCCAGCTTTGGGCAGGAGAAGAAGGGTGAGCTAAGCATATGGATTCTCTAAATATCATAAGACTAGAAAACCAAGAGTATGAAAATGAGAGGACTGATTGTTGGATGAAGAGCAGTGTAGCAGAAGTCAGTCATTACATCAGGAGAGATGTTGCATGCTGAATTCCATATTCACATCACTGCCTCTGGCTGTAATTTTATTTACTTCCAGACTATTCCCAATGTCTGGAGTGTATTTCCATGGTAACAATGCACAGCCCCTAAAACTAAAACTCAAGAGTGTTCAGAGAAGAACCAAGCTTCCCTCCCCAAAACCCTCTCCCTAGTTCCTTTGTCTTGCAAGCCCAATTCGTCCCACTCCTGCCTCCTAACATCAGTTAATGGCTCAATCTTAGTATTTTAGCTTTGAAGTGCCAGCTACTTTCCTTTGTTATTGGCCTGGTCTGGTCTCTTTCTATTTGGAACAGTTCAAGATTGTTCTCCCTAAATTGCCTTTACCGTTTTCCATATTTAATTAATCTTTGCCACGTACCTTTAATCATGGTGGTAATTCCCCAAAAATCTCAAACTCTAGAAGTTCCTGCCCCATGACTGCATTGGGAGATTCTTAATGTGAGATACTTCTGTGATTGCATGAGTCGCAAAGAAAAGCTTATTTAGTCCTTGAAACATTCAGAATAATTTCATAAGGATCTCACATTGCTCCTCCTGGAAGTGCAAGTTGTTGTCACTATTGGAATGACCTAAGCTTCCAGGATGATAAATTATACAGCCTTGGATTAATGCCACCATGCTAGAGAAAGAGAGTCTTTCTGAAGATCAGACATAGACTCATTTTTCTCAGTAGTAGAAACTGAGGCTTAGTAATGGCAAGAAATTTATAGGACATGGAAGAGAAACAGAGTTAGGACTTGTTGAAACTCTGTCATGATTCTTTTCATTCATGCTTTTCTGTGTCACATTGCGTCACATATTCCATACCATGTCACACCATGCTACCAAAATGCTTCAGAACCAAAGTGTCAGGTGGACTGACTTCATCTGTAGCATACATAAGGAGGGGCTTTGGGGAAATCACAAATCAAGGAGACTGTGCAGAAGGTTGATGCCAGAGACTCTGGAGCTGCTTTATCTTAAGTGTAACCCAGGGTGGTGTCAGTGGGATAGACAAAAGCAATTGTTTTTTGAAAAAGGAATATGATTCTGTATCCATAAACCACTGATTTTGCTCCCAGGTGTTCCTGGGACAAAGATTCACTCTCCGAGGTGGGATGAAGTCACTCATGAGAGGCCAGCAGACTTGGGTCAGGAGCTGAGCTATGAATGAATACTTTAAGAAATGCAGATTGCTTGACGGATGCACACTGCTCAGAGTAGAAGTTTACTAAACAAATTTGACTGTAGGAGGATTATAAATAAGAAAGTTTTTGTGTTTTTTTTGTCTTTCTTTTAATAACTACTCTCTTACCAAGCCCTCTTCCACATGTGCTTATAATTTTTGGGGAATTACCACCATGATTAAAGGTACGTGCATCAGACTAAAGGTTTGTTTAAGTAGATGTGTGTGAAGCACATAGATCTGAACCCTTGTGCCTCCATATTGACACAAGGATAGGAATCAGAAAGTTGATAAGTGACATTTGATGTTTGACTGAAAAATGTAGCTCTGGAAGACCTTTCTGCTAAGGCTACTAATGCCTGATGATTTGGGCAAATCTTAGCATTAGGGGCTGGGAAGAGAATCCTTGGGTTATTCTCCTAAGAATGGAAAGCATGATATATTATATATATAAATAAAATGTGAGTATATTTATATATACTTAATATATTTAATATTGTTATGGGCTGAGTCTAGTTGTTCCTCCCCAAACCTCATGCAGTCATGGGGCAGGAACTTCTAGAGTTTGAGATTAACTCATGATCCCTTGAGATTATGGCTCTTTGTACTGCTGGGATTATGGGTATGAATACGTCCCCCCACCTGGGTCAGATAGCCTGAATATAACATAAGAGAGACAGAGGCAGATTTCCCCTCTATCGCCACATTGTTGCTGCTATTTCTCCATTTTGCTCTCTGCTCTTTGTTGTCACCATGAATGTCACCATCTCTCCCGTATGTCACTCTGCCTTGGAGCCAGCTGAGTATGGACTGAAACCTTCAGTAACTGTGAGCTGAATAAACCTTTCCTTCCTTCATTATGGGTGTCGGGTATTTGTCCCAGCAATGAGAGAAGAATGAGTGAGATTAATAGTTTTTTCTAATGGTTACCATACCACTTACATGTAATTTTAGGGTCTAGTCATCCTTTGATATTTGCAAGGGGGTTCCATGATCCCCTTTAGGTACCAGAACTTATCAGTGCTCAAGTCTCTTATGTAAGAGGGGGTAGTAGTTACATATTACATATAACCTCCTATGTACTTTAAATCATCTCTAGGTCTGGCCAAATAGTTCAGTGCATTAAAGCGCCTGCAAGCAGATGCAGGGGCTGGGGATTCGATTCTTGGGCCTACCGTGCTGGCCCCATTCTCAGGGCATGTTGAGATGGCAGTTGAGACTGGGCATGATGGTGTGTGCCTGTAATCCCAGCTGTTAGGAGGCAGTAAACAGGCGGATCACTATGAGTCTGAACTAGTAGTGAGGCCCTGAACACCCTGTAGAATCTTCTCTAAAATATAAACAAACAGAAAACATCTCTAGATTACTTATAATACCTGACATGAAATAGTTGTTCTATTCTATTGTTTAGAAAACACTGACAAAAAATAATTCTGTTCTGCAGACAGGCAACCATTGTGGGCCTGGGTTTGTTTGAGGTTGACTGAATCTGTGAATATGCGACCCACAGACATGGAACAATTGTGTACATGGAATAATTCATGTAACTTTAATTTAAATTATATGATGACATGTATTTTATTTATAATTTATTTCATAGACATAATGTATTATTAAATATATTTGATATATAATTAAATGAAAAAGATATATAATAGAACATGCTAAATAAATTGTAATTATAAGTACATATGTATAAACACACTGAATAAATATTTAATTACACAAGCATGAGTAACATTAAGTAATATTAAGACAGAATAAAATAATGCCTAAAATAAATAATAAAGGCTGTGTCCACAAGAGATAATAATGTATTTGAAGTGTCATTTTGGATTCTGACATCTAATATAGAAACTGGGGGTTTCTAGCTGTGTGACTTTGACAATTTTAAGTGGCAACTGTTTTTCATGTGGATCATTAGTTACAGTTGGAGAAGACGCTGCAGACCACTGACTTCCTGGCCATGTGTGACTTTAGGTCCATGTTTGAGCAGCTGTGGGTCTTACATTCCTAATCTATGAAAGAAAGGGACAGGGATTGTTATTTGTGGACCACTTTGCTGAGACCTGCAAAAGTACCCTGGGTCTAACTGGTCCTGTCCTCCGTATCCCTGGGTCTCAAGGCTCATAGCCCTTGTCTCTCCTGTGTCCATTCATTTGAGCATTTTTTCAATACTTCATCCACTTACGTTTATGCTTACTTAGCACAGTCTAGGTATGTAAAGGAAGTTTTAGGCTACACTACCTCTATTTGTTGCCTTAAGTAGATGAGTGAATGAATTGCAGAATGAACTGAATGAATGAACTGAATGAACTGTAGCATCTTCCTGATTCTGTAAGGCAGGTAAATTGCCACAGGAAGCACAGTGAAAAGGTATGGTAATGCTTCAATTAGAAACAATCATTACAGTAAAGACACATTGCTATAAATCCCCCCCTGAAGTGCTCTCTTTAGAATCACTCGTCTCATTGTTCTTGGCACATTCTGAAGCAGTTCTGCAAGTCCCCCTTCCTTAGTGTCGGTAGCTGCTGCTCTTTCATGACCATCTCAATGTTCTGAATCGATCCACAATGGTTCCCTTTCACAGCAACTTTGATTTTAGGGTAACCATGTAGTACCAGATCTGGTGAAAAGGTGGGTGAAGATACTCTATAATGTTTTAATGAGCCAACTTTTGTCTTGGATACCATGCAAAAGCTGTGCTCACCATATTTTTGATCATATCTCTTAAAGAGGACTCCAGAACTGCTTTGAAAAGTGGCAAGGATGATGGGATACGTATGCTCACAGCAAAGGGGAGTATAGTCAGGGGGATTAATGGCAGCGCCTTTATGGTGACAATAGTTAAGTATTTATGCCTGCACTGTTTTTTCAACTCTTATATACCTAAAATGGGTAGAAAGAGTTACTCATACATGCTACCATTTAGGGAGGCCTTTTACTCCTTACCCAAAGAAGACCTCAAGCTCAATGGTCCTCTCTTCCGAAACAAAAATCTCATGAGACAAGCAAGTTCCACAATCCCATGTTGCAGATAAGGAAGCTGAGGTTCACAGAGTATAAGTTGCTTGCCCTGGGTCACACAGCTAGGAGTGGCAGAGCTGGACTTGAATAGACTCTTTTAACTTCTTGGAAGGGGCCAAGGAGAGTTTGGTGGCCAAGAGAACTACACAACCCCTTTCCTGAGTAAATTTCTTGGCCGGCACAAGTATTCTTGGGCTTGAATAGCTGGGCAGTCCCAGGGCAGCTCAGGGTGTGTCTCTTGGAACTCAAATTTTCTCTTAGGGATTATTGACTTTCCTGAGTAGAGGCTGGGACTGTGTTGAATCTAGTTATGCACACCCCTTCCAGGGAGTCTCTTCATTCCCCCAGTTTTTGGAACCTTAAATGTGTGAAAATATTGAGCAACCACTGGCCTGGGCCAGAGAACCCATTTGTCCCCAAACCTCTGCAAAGTGCAAGACAAATGGTGAGCAAGAAGCCCAGGGGAAGAAGTCAGAAAGAGCCCTGCCCATCCTCTCTTGGGGATACGAGCTGGAAGGCACGGCGGCTAAGAGGTCCCCATGGGTATTGCAGCCTGGGGAGAGGCCGACATAGAGGAAGAGCTCCCCAGCCCATCACCTGAACAAGGATGGAGAATAAATGAAAATAGCCATCCCCAGAGAAGCATATTTATTCATTTAATGGCTGAAACAAAATGCCATCTCTGTTGTGATAACCAAAGGCTTAAAGTGCGTTACTGTCGTCTCTCAGTACACTTGTGGTCTGGCTCCCGGGTCATATAGTGCAACAGTCCATGTAATCCCCTGAACGGAAAAAAAATTAGGCTCCCAGCACCAAGTGGACACCCACCACATAATACCAGGTAAAACAAGCAGATTCCTTTGTCCCCTCTGCTCCCCCCCACTTCTAAAACCTCCCCAAATGTTAGAGAAATAGAGAGAAATTCTAGTCATTTCTCATTACTGTGAAGGTCAGCCTGGCTGGGAAAATTGTTTCTGCTTTACAATTCCCCAAACTATAGAAAGCAGTTAGACTTCTGGACAAAAACTAATGTTGCATTCAAAGGGAAAAGAGGCTGAGGCGGCACTGCTGCTGTAATAAGAGAATTTTTTACTCTTTCCACTTCCCTGTGAACCTAATCAACTGTGACATGAGAAAATATACTGGGCTCACCCAGCCAGAATCTGACTGCCACCTGAAAATGTCCTCAATATTCCACTGTTTGGGACTTTACAATGATCCTTCCGACATCAATTTTGTGCATGTACATCAAAATGCCATTAGAAATGCCTCCCCTGTCCTCCGCGTGCAGCTGCCCTGGGCCTCCAATCCCCCTCTCCCCTTGGCTGTGGCTGGCTGACGGATAGCTCCTCCTGCTACTCATGTGAAAGTGTTTGCTTATATGGAAAGGTGTCTGGGGAGGGGAGGGAAGGGGGGCAGCCGGGGATCCAAGCGTGCTCCTCTGCTCCTCCTCCATAGAAAGCATTTGGAATATCATTAGATAGGGACTCGGGGACTCTGAGAATCCAGTCTTTCAAGACTTAGCTTTCAGCACTGATTAGCATTTGCTGATTTATGAGGATTTCAGGACTTCCTCCGGACCCAGCCAGCTGACAGCCTACCTCATGCTGGTAGTAGCTCGGCGTATGAGAAGAAAAGAAACGCGGAGGCTGCCTGAATCCTCCTAGCTGTTGGCAGACGCTGAGCTGTGTAGGCACAGTGTAGGTGGACAGGTACATGGAGTTTTATTCCTTCTCCTCTGCGCCACATGTACATGTGTTTTCTGGGTGCATGCACGCATGTGCACACACACACACACACACACACACACACACACACTCATATACAGGTATAAATGATGCACAACAGTTTTTGACAAGTGCTGGGCGAATATAATGAAATTCTTACTGACAGTTTCATTACTTATCAGTTATGTGAGGTTGAGAAAAATCTAATGTGATGCTCCACGGTGGCACTATTGTCCTCTCCCTTTGCCCTAATATTTACGGGAATATTACAAGTGTTTGACATATAAATTCAGCATTTGACTGACTTTAATAACCATGTGATCAATAAGAAGTGATATTTTTATAGTCCACGTTCAATATTTAAAGGGTCACAGTGGCAAATCCTCATTGAAGCAATAAGGCCAGATGTTTTTATTCCTCAGAATCCATCATTTCTCTTCTAGAAATCATCTCTTTGGAATGACTGTAATTAAGAGTGAAGATCTGTACAAAACTAGCCGTCTTTACAAAGGGCGTGGGCATTCCAGGGGAACAGGTCATACAACGGCTCAAGGTTCTGGCTAGGAAGAAGAAATCCAATGTGATGAACGTGGATGAAAAGTGGGTAGGAAATCAATGGATGTAAATCTGGGGGATTATTCCTTATTCAATATAGATACTAATTCCCAACCTCTTTATAAAATTACTGCTTCTCTGGTAAACTCGCACAGTTAACCAGTACCGGATCGAAAGTCCTCCCTTCCCTGTGCTAGGTTCTCAATCATTTGTGAAGGTGAGGAGCAAATTCCTCCACTGTGCATCTTCCCTGGCCCACATTCCTCTAGCTGGAAGGAACTTCAGGAAAACATATACTAAACATTAATAATCTTGGCTATTGGGCTACAACACAAGACCATGTGACTCTTATTCTCGAATACAAAAGAATGCCTCACATTTGAGTTGCTAATGGGATTGGTCAGCCTCAGAGGCCCCAGAATCAATTTTTTAGCGGTGCTCATAGTCTGGGGAAACTACTCAGCATCCCAGTGTCCTCAGGACTTATTTCCTGTCTTCGAGTTCTTCCCTTTATCCATCAACATTGCTATAACACTGCGTGCACAAGGTACAGGGCACTGCTTTAAAAACTTTGTAAATACTAACTGACTTCATCAGCACAGGCACACTGCGAGGCTGGTACTTTTGCCTGCTATTTATTTGTAGTTTTTGGAACTCACTTCAGCAGCACACGTAGTCAAATTGGAATGATCTTTGTATTTTCCAGTACTGAGCTACAATCCCACCCCTTTTAAAAATGTTTTATTAGCAGATGTTTGTAGTACATAATGAATACGTTTACTCTGGGACTTGGCACCTGTATACTCTACATCTTAATTCTTTTTAAAAAATTTTTTCTTCTTCCCCCCTTCTCTCCTTCCCTTCTCCTTCCAACTCTTTGTCCCCTTCCTACTCACAAGGGTGCTATTTCCCCCCTTCCTTTTCCCCCTTCAATCCTTTTCCCCATCTCTTTCCTCTCCCCCCTTTTCCCCTCCCTCAATCTCTTGTTTCTCTATTTATTTGGAAAAGATCTCCCTGCTTCCTATTTATCTTCCGTTTTGCTCTATATATTTTGAGTTCCTCATATAAGAAAATCCATACAATATTTAAGCTTGTATGTCTAACTTACTTTATTTAAAATTATGCTCTCAAGTTGTATCCATTTGCTTATGAATACCTCAGCTTTGAGACAGGGTCTTCCTAAACTTCTAAGTTGCTTAACCTAGGCAAGAACTTGTAATTTTCCTGCCTCAGCCTCCCACAGTACTGGGATTCTAGGCATGTCCACTACATCTATTTATTTATTTATTTAATTCATTCTTTTTTTTTTACATCTGGTTTTGCCTGCATTGTTTTAAAAAAAAGAAACTGGGGCCAGGAATATAGCTCAGCAGCATAAGTGCCTGTCTGGCAAGTGCAAGGTCCTGAACTCCATCCCCAGTACAAAAAAAAAAAAAAAAAAAAAAAAAAAAAAAAAAAAAAAAAAAAAAAAAAAAAAAAAAAAAAAAAAAAAAAAAAAAAAAAAAAAAAAAAAAAAAAAAAAAAAAAAAAAAAAAAAAAAAAGATAATAAAAAATAAGTAAAAAGAAAGAAATTGAGGACCAAAAGGAGAAGCAACTTGCCTAAGATCCTACAGCTGTAACAGCATTAGAATTCAAACCCAAGCAGTTGAGCTTCAGTTTCCTAGACGTGAGATTGTCTCCATTATCTGCATGTTGAGGACTTTTCTTATTAAAATTCTGATTTGTATTGTACCCCTTGGGGGTAGGGACATTCATGTTTGGCCAGCTTTATTCCAGATGTTTCTGTGAGGGTGTTTTTAGATTAGACTCACATGTGGGTCAATGGGCTACGTAAAGCAGGTCTGTGCTCTGTTACATGGTGGGCTTCATCCAATCAGTAGAAGGTCTGGAGAGCAGGCCTCCAGCTCAGCAGAGAGTGTTCTTTTGCCTGCCAGCAATGGACTTGAACTGGAACTCAAGTTCTGCATGATTTAGGGTACAGTGCTCATAGTTACACAAGACAATTCTTTGTTATATCTTTGCCTCTATCTCTATGTCTGCATGGAGACGATTTGATTATTTATTCTGGATCTGAACAATGTTGGCTGGAATACCTCCTACATTCCATACTTCCATACTTCTTTTTTTTTTTTTTTTTTTTTTTT
>PVJA010008847.1:23927-62952 GCA_004027025.1 Myocastor coypus | reverse complement strand
GGGGAGGAGGAGGAGGAGGAAGAGGAAGAAGAAGAAAAGGGAGGAGGAGAGGGAGGAGGAGGGGGAGGAGGAGGAGGAGGAGGAGAATTTCAACAACTGAAAGTGCAGAGAGATGAAGGCCTCCAGGACCTACTTGGTTGCTGTGCTTTATTTCCCCATGTCTTGGAGACGAGTGATTTAGCAAAATTGTATTTCAGACTCTCCAAATGTCAGCTGCAGGTGCAATCTCATAAGTTGCTTGGGTGGAGGTCAGAGCAAAGTAACTTTTTTTCCTTGGTGGCTGATGTTGGTGTTCATGTAATTAAAAGGTTGGGAAAGTGGGCCACAGGAGAAAAGAGCAACAAAATTGGCATCATTTCCATTTCCAGGAAAGTGGAAGAAATATGAGAGCCTCTAGGAACTGCAGGAGCTGTCTGAAGACAGGCCGGGGCAGAGCGCCTTTCTCTTCTAGGTTGAGCTATTGGTGGGGGTGGGGCAAAGACTGTTTCTCAAGTTGAGATTTCTAGAGATTTTATGAATTCCAAGTTGGCTTAAAGTGAGCCATAAGCTACTTCTCCCGCATTAAAGTGGCTTTATTATTTTTATTGAAAATAAGAATAACATACAATTATGTTCCCAAAAGTTGAAAAGGACAAGACAGTGGAAAGAAAAGTGTTGAGCTTGTCTATAAGTGTATCACTTAGAGATGACCAGTGTTAGTATTTTGATAATTAGCAGGTTTTTTTCTGAAAGTACTGAGTTTATTTTAAAGCATCACATCACTTTATTATACATAAACAAAGCCATGCTTGCATTATATGTTGATTTTTATAGAGTATAGACTGGAAAACAAGAAATAGGATAAACTAAAGAAAGACGTGGTTTTTAGAAATAGCTAGTACAGAGCCAACAAAAACAAAATCTTCTTTTCTGAATTAAGGGATTTAGATGATTTTTCCTGTCTAAAATTCTTTAATAATATTTTAAAAGATGTCCTTTGTCACGGTTTGTATCCACAGTGTCCCTCAAAGGCTCATGTGTTGAAAGCGTTGTCTCCATCACAGCAGTAGGCGGCTGTGAAGCCCTTCAAAAATTAGTGGATCACAGAGGCTCTACACTCCTCAGCAGATCGATTAACCTATTGATGAATTCATAGTGGAATGTGTTTGGGAGCAGGAGCTTTGAGGAAGAAGAGCAGCCCTTTCTCTCTCTGTTTCCCGGCCCCTATGAAGTGAGCAACTTCTTCCGTATTCTCCCCAGCACGTTTCATGCTCTCATTTGCCAGAGGCTCACAGTGATAAGGCTAAGTGACGAAGACCTCAAAACCCATGAGCCAAATGGAACCTTTGCTTCTCTTAGGCCTTTTGTTGTTGTTGTTTTGAAGAGTCTACAGGTTGTTCAGGGTCTCAGTACTAGATCAGACTCATAGTGATCCACCTGTGTATACAGGCATGTGCCACCACACCCGGTCTCAATTGCCATCTCATTGCACCCTTAGGGCAGGGCCGGCGCGGCAGGTAGGCAGGGGGATGGAAACCCTGGCCCCTGGACCTGCTTGCAAGTGATTTATTCTGCTGAGCTATATGGCTGGACCTTTCTTCTCTTAAATTGTCATATGTTTTGTCACAACAACGGAATGCTCATTAACAGAACCCTTTCAGTTGATATTTATACATCTTCATGGAATACGGGTACAGAAGATATCATCTCTGCTAAGCTTAATTTGTTCAAACAATTTATGGCTAAACTGAAACAAAAAGGTCCAGTATCAAGACAGAAGGATATTCACAGTTACAATGTGTCTTAAAAGGGGGAGATCCACTAAAACTTCTTGTAACAAAAAGCTATGGAAAACAAATCTTGGCTAATAAATGACACCATACTTTTTAATAGTTAAAGTCAGAGCTCTATTTAAGAAGATGCCTCTTTAAGCTTAGTTGTCATCCGAATTCCATGACAAAACGTGCATATTTTCACTGAAATAAGCAAAACTCAGAAACATAACTTCATCACAGTTAAATAAAGAACTCGGCAAGCGAATGCACCTACAGTTTTTATGGAGGGGTCATATGGTCTGCTCATTTAATGTGGCACGAAAGTCTACCTTACAAATCCTTCAAAGCTGCTGGATCAGGACATAGAAGTTTCTTCTACAAAAGAATGAGAATGTTATAATGACCATACAAAATTAAAATGTTTCTGATATCAGTACCATTACCTACTAGTGCCTTTTGATCACAATGTCATTTCAAAAACATACACATTCTTCTTCACCAAAACTAATGAAGCAGTTCAGAAACAAGAGACAGAATCTCTTTCTCACTTTGTCACTAGTGAGCTGCAGACAGACTCAAGCTGCAACAGTATCAAAAAGGGTGTTCTCTATGTAAAAGTCATAAAGTACAAAAAATGTCTTGACACATAATACCATTCCATATTTATTTCAAATTTTATCATAATCTTCTACTATCCTCAACATAATGTTCGTATTTTACTTATGCCTTCCTTTTATTATACATGAAAACATCGCCTAATTACTTTAATTTTAAACAATTTCTTTCAAAATCAAGACAATTTTGCTATTGGAAAAACTTATTTTATAAAAGCAATAGGGGTTCATTTTTCAAGACGCTTAAGGCAGGACGCTTTAGGTTCACGCTTTGCCTGGGCTTCTCCTCCTTTGCAATAGCTGGCGCCTTCAAGCCCAAAAAGGCACACAATGCATTATTTTCCCAGGCTTCAATGAAAGCATCATAGTCCCCATGATACTGACTTTCATTGAAAATCTGAGATGGCACAGGGTCCCCCGTGGCTGGTCAACTATTTTTTGGTACACTTGTTCTCATCCACTTCTGATTCTCTTCATTGGCTGCCAGATCTTTTTCTTCAAATCCTATTTTGTTGGCTTCTAAGAAACCAAACACATCTTGCTGTTTCTTCTTAATACAGGTAGAGCCAGAACAAGATGCAGTATATGTGTGGGTCACTATCCTGGGAAAAGCAGCTTGTGGTTGTTTGGGTGCTGAAAATGGCTGCAAAGCAGCTGCACCAAGGCTGGAAAGCAGCTAGAAGCCCAACCAGTTAGTAGTCTTCGGAAACCCTTTTCTGCTTGTTTCCTCCCACTCCGTGAGGCAGATGCTGAAATTTCACCTCATTTTCGGCATGAAGGTTGAATTTTATTTCATTCCTTTAGAAAGGGGTAAACTGTATGTACCAGTAAAAGTCAGGGCTCAGAAGGAAAATCGTTATCTCCCACATCTCTCTAAAGTTCTATTGCTACCTTGTTTTCTTTTCTTTCTTTCTTTTCTAATCTTCTCATTTGTATTTATCTCCTTCCATTAAGGAAGTATTTGTTTCATTTCAGGTCAGAAAAAGGTCACTTTATATGGGTTTTTATTGATCCATTGTCGCTGTTGGACAAAATCCCTTTCTTACGAATAAGGAACAACTTCACCGTGCAGGGGAGCGGAATCTTGCCTCTCATCTCCAAACTATGAAGTGTTAAGGGGATTCATTCATTATTGCAAAGCTGGTGAGTGGTAGAGGAGAGCCTTGAACCAAGGTAGGCTGGCTCCAGGGTCACCGTGCACACAACTATTAGCTAAACAGTCTTTCTAATACATCTATGATTTGAGTATTGTGTAGGTAAATACAAACTCTGAGAAGCTTATGAAGAAAAGGCATAGCCAACACTTGCTTAAGTCTTAACGTTGCTCATATACGAATAAGAGAAAAAGGGAAGAAGAATGAGAAGCATGGTAAGGTGGAAAGAATTACAACAATGGTATTGAAAGGTCTGTGTGGACGGCCCAGGTGCTGCCACATCTGAGCTTGGGAAACGACTTCCCATCTCTAAGTTGCGAACCACTCATGTGCAGAAGAGTTTGATAACACCCTATACCAAAGGGTTGTTGACAACGCATAATACTGCACAGGTTCCAGCTCTGCCTTCCTGTTTTCGGCCATCTGGTTGACCATATATATCCAATTGGTTCTAGACACCTATATGTTAAAATCAGTTACTTTCTAGTTTCCTCCCGAAGAATTTATAAGTACAGCAATGTATCCTATCCTGAAAATTGTGCAAGGTTGATGAGGAAGGGACTTACCATTCCTTTTTCTACCTCTCTGCTGTGGTTGATACATTGTGTGTCAACTTGAGAGGTTTAGAAGTTTAATTAAGCCTGGGACGTAGTCCCCTCTTGATAAACATCCTCATACTGTGCAAGACAAGGACAGGGAGCTGGTGTGAGTGCTGCACCTGCCGTGGGGTGGAGAGGGGTCTGCTTACAACATAAGGGAGGAAGAGAGGCTTGTCCTGCTTCATGCGCTTGCTGCTTTTGCTGTCTTCTGCTGCCTGGAAGTGTTGCCCCCGTTCCATGCCAGCTGGTTACAGACTGAAACCTCCACAAACCATGATCTAAATAAATCTTTCCCTCTTTAACGTTGGACGTCAGGTATCTTGTCTCAATAACAAGAGAAAAACAACCAAGACAGAGGGATGGGATGAAGGGCCAGGTAAAGTCCAGGTAATCCTTCACCTCTCTTTTTCTTTCTCCCCCTTTCTTTGTCCCAATCCCTTGTCTTCTCAGCCATAGACTCCTCCTTCTTACACCCTCCCTGTGTTACTGTACTATTTGTATATAACTGTATTACTTATGCTATACACCAATTCTGAATTCCATACTCAGATGACACCCGATTTAGCAAATGTAAGTGAGGCCCTCCAGTTACTTTATCAGGACCCACCATCTTGGTTAACGGTTTCTGCTTTTAAAAATGCCCCACGCTTATGGGTTTTACATAAAAATAAGCACTTATGTCTCTATCATAGTATTTTGGGTTCACTGGGTCCAACCTGGTGCAACCTCTGTTCTACAAGGGGTCAGTGGGAAGCCTTACAGCCAGCAGAAGACTAGAATATTCTAGATGCCTTGTTTACATGGCTGGCAGTTGGTGTTGACTCCCTTCTGAAAGATGAACTGGGAAAAAATCCAGATGTCTTCCTTGAGGTCTCTCGACTTACCTGTCCTCCGAAGTCATCCCTCAACAACTGGGCTCTAAGAACAAACATTCCAAGCACTTTGATTTTTCTATAGTAAACATTTCTGGTCTTTTCTATTGGTTAGATCTAGAGACAGATCATATTTTTAAAAAGAGATGGAAAGAATGTGTGCTATCCCACTGCCCAAGAGACTGAGGCAGGAGGATCACTGCAAGTTGAAGATCACCCTGCACTACAAAGTGGGCTCAAGGCCAGCCTGAACTGTTGAGAATGATTCTATCTCAAGAAGATAGGAGAGAAGGATCTGCAGAAAGAGTAATCAACATAAAATAATTCAGGGTAGCAACCAGTGCTCTTTTGGAGTCAGTGCTTTAGCTCTGACATATAATCGTTTATGCCTTGGAACATCATAGCCTCTAATCTCAAGAAGTCACAGTCTCTTATCTCAATCCCAGCTGATATCGAGAAGTATGGCTCTCTCTCTTACCCAGCTCACATATATTTTGTGGAAGGGATGGGTTAGGGCAACACTGCTATGTCTTCCTTCTTCAAAGACTACACATCAGCAGCACCTCTCGCTAGACTGATTTGCATTGCTTAAAGTCAATTGAAAGGATAAGAAAAAGTCCTAGCCATCTCTGTGCATATCACTACCTGGAAATAGAGTCAGGCTTAGCCAAGATGGAGATGATTACTTTTTTTTCAAGGGAGTCATCCAGGTGATCCTCCACACTTCCGCCATGATATTTGCACTTGAGCCAACTAACCATGAACTGAATTTCTCAAAACTATGAGCCACATTAAATCTATAGTATAGGACTATGGTGGATTATGATGCTCCCTGACCTGCCTCTGTTGCTCAGAAAAGCTTTTGCTATTTTAAGTCTCTTCAGATTCCAAATGAATTTTGGGAATGCTTTCTCCAGTCCTGTGAGGTATGCTAGTGATATTCTGATCATGATTGCATTAAATCTGTACAGTACTTTTGGGAGTATGATCATTTTCACTATATTGGTTCTTCCTATCCATCAGCAAAGGATGTACTTCCATTTTCTGATATCTTCTTCTATAACTTTTCTCAGAGTACTTTAGTTTTCAATGTATAAATCTTTTACTTCTATTATTAGACTAATTCCTAAGTATTTCATTTTTTGATGCTATTGTGAAGGGTGTGCTTTCCTCCATCTCTCTCTCTGTGAGTTGGTTGCTCATGTACAGGAACACTATTGATTTTCTGAGTGTTGACCTTGCATCCAGCTACAGGACTGAATTTGGTTATTAAGTCTACGAGTCTCTTGGTGGAGCTTTTGGGGTCTTCCATGTAGAATATCACGTCATCTGCAAATAATGATAATCTAACTTCTTTTCCCAGCCTTCTTCCTTTTACTTCTTTCTCTTGTCTAATTGCTCTAGATAAAGTTTCCAGAACTGTGTTGAATAGGATGGGTGATAGTGGACAGCCTTGTCTAGTTCCTGATTTTAAAATGAAAGCTTTCGGTTTTTCACCATTTAACATAATGTAGCTGCTGGTTTGGGATAGATGGCTTTTATCAGATTAAGATAAAGACCCTTGAAAAAAGTTTCTCCTCTGCTTCTTCAAAGAGCTCTAGTCTTTACCATCACCTTTGCATATCTCCAGGCTTCCAGTGCAGACTTTCCAGCTTTTCAACACAGACTCTCCAGCTTCCTGGTAGGGACTTTCATGGAACTCTGGAGTGAGCTCTAGGCTTTCGATCTATGACAGATTACCTGGCTTTCCAGCGTGCAGACTGCCTTTTTGCAATTTTTTACAGCTGATACTGCAAGCAGCCACTGTAAGTCTACCTTGAAAATCCCTATATGTCATTACCACATATATGCTTTTTATACTAAACTTGTTGTCTAGTGAATGCTAATTGATATAGAATACAACCAACAAATTCAAGAACATGGAACACTCATGTGTGTATGCCATTTCAGCCATGTATCCAGAAGGCTGAAATAAATGGATCCCAAAATAGAAGCCAGCCTGGACTCCAGGGAGAAACACTGCCTCAAAAAGACAAAACAACAAGAGAAGGAACACAGCGACCTACACCTCTTTACTCCCATGTCCTCTACCAAGGATATGGAGAAACCCAGGTGAGCTGGCACAGAGACCTACTACCTGGTTGGAGGCTACGGTTCGTATGGAGATGCTGCCATCGCCATCCCAGTAAAGATGACACAAGAGAACCCAGTATCCAGGTGGCCTCGTGAGGATGCTTCCGCTAGGAGTCCAGTAAAGGTCACATCCAAGAAGCCAACATTCAAACACACTCTCAAAAGACCTTGATTGATGGCAGAGTATATCCAACAATCAGAGTGCACTAACCCCAAAATTCGCCACTTGAACAGTGCTGATGAGACTGAAGAACAGCTGAGCACATCTGTTGAGACGATGCAAAATGAAGAAAGAGCTAATGCTTTTTATTCAGTGGCCTCCCCTGCATCCTTCTGAAGATAGAAAATGTTAATTCTGCCTGATCCCACCTCAGTTAGGATCTCTTTCCCCTACCAGTAGCTGTGGGAAAGAGCCAGAAATAGTAGATGAAAGGAGGAGCTGCCTTAGAAATTCTGAGTTTAATCTACTAGCACTGATGTTCCCCCCCTCAGTCCTCTGAAGTTTCTCCTCAGAGCAGGCCAAAGTTGGGGATGTTGGTGTGTTGCTTATGGGCTCAACAGCGTCCTACTTCTTAGCACATCCCTTAACGCAGACTCTGACTTGTCCTTCTTTCTCCTTCATTTCTTTATAGATTGAGTTTATTATCATCTGAATGCTATACTTTAACTCTGATAGGAAATCAAAGGGCAATATATTTAATGTTGCCATTAAAAAGCAATTTTCAGACCCTAACTAGCCATGAAAGCCCAATCCAAACAATCTCTAGTAGCTGTAATGAAAAGGAATCAAGACAATTTTTTTAACTGCCCTACATCTGCCTTCACTTAGCAATAATATATTCAGTAATAAACAGAGCTGAGGGAACTGGAGGAAAATCTACTTTGTGACCCAAGCCGCTCCTCTTTCCAGTCAAAAGAATTGCGCAAGTCTAGACATAGATTATTTAAATTCCTCTAAGCCGGGCGTGATGGCGCACGCCTGTAATCCCAGCACTTGGGAGGCTGAGGCAGGAGGATTGATGTGAGTTCGAGACCAGCCTGGGCTACAAAAGTGAGCTCAAGGCCAGCCTCAACTGCATAGTGAGACCCTGTCTCAAAAAAAGACAAAAAAATAATAATAATAATAATAATAATAAAATTAAATAAATAAATAAATTCCTCTAAAAGGTAGAAAGTAACCAGAACAATAAAAATAATTAAATTTATTAATTATGTAAGAGCAATTCTTAAGACAGGAAAAAAAAATAAAAGCTTTGTCCTTAGAAATATCAGTACTTAGGTCCGGTGAGATAGCTCAGTGGTCTGAAGCGCTTGCTTAGGCAAGCTTAGGCAACCACAGGGATTGTGGTTTGATCGAGGCACCACATGCTGTGCCAGTCCTGCCCCCATGGCAGGCTGAGCCAGTCATAACATACATGCATACATATATACATACATACATACATGCATACATACATACAATATCAACACTTTCCTGGTGTAGAATGAAGCTGGGTTTTAAACAATTAAAATACTGCTTTTGACTTAAGTCGTGAGAACTCTAATAACTACCCAAATATATTTTATTCGCTGCACTTTGGCCTTATGTGTGGCAGGTTTTAAAGGGGGCAAACAACACCATGGGGTAGCCAGTCAAATTGTGCATATTTTGTTTGGTGTGAGATTGGATTTTTAAGTAGTTAAATTTATTAATCAGTTCCTTTGTGATTTCTTCTATTGCTTTTATGCTCAAACAGTCCATCATTCTTGAACTGCTTCAGTATTCATCTATACCTTTTAGATTCCTAGGTATCATTTTGTGTAAGAAACTCTTTAACTCTTCAATTTTGGGAATGTATTTTAAATGATCATGGTGAACATGAGTTACACTTTTTGGTTGGCCACCAATTTTAAATTTTGATACATTTTTCATGTATATGTATAGAGCTCGTCTCCACTTCATCAGTTTATATCTCTCTCATGGTAGAAGACAGAAACTAGGTATCCCAGCAGTCTTTGGAAATAAGACACAGTCAAGGGACCACGATCCCACCAACCAGTTAGTTGGTATGAAATTTCAGTCTAAAAACCAGGGATGAGTGTGTGCAGGGGCCTTCAGAAATCCAGTCTGCGGAAGGTTGTGGCACAAGTCTTGCATTCAGAGGCAGTGACGGCCGAGGTTCTGTGGCTCCCTCTTTGCCTGGCTGTTACAGTCAGTTCTGCTGGTTTATACTTGGGAGGGAGGCAAGAGAATCTCTTTTAGAGCTGGCCCTGCACTGTAGTTGGAACTTTGTCTCTGGCTGCACTGCTCTTAAGCCAGATTCCTGTCCTCCTTAGAGAGTTCAATTCTACCATGTCCTCTAATTAATTTAATAATTTCCTTTTCCACTTAAATGAGCTGGAAAGGTTTCTGTTGTTTACAACTAAGAATGTTCTAAGGTAAGATTAGTATTACATTTTTTCCAAATAGAAACCCAATTGCTCCTATATGAATTGTTTCCTAAGAACTCCTTCCCACAACTAATTTCAAATACCATCTATTTTCTTCAACACACTGGCCTGACTTCAGTGCTCTCCACTGGACTGGATTAATCAACAATGAGTTAAACTGTCTGAGAAAGGAAGGAAAGCAGACAACCACAAGCCCTGCTCTGGACTATAATAGTGAATCTCTGCTTTCTGATTCCACCTACAGATAATGAGGTCCTTGCCTTGACTGCTATTCATATTGTTTAAGATAATGTGATTTTTATATTCTGAGTCACCCCTCTAATTTTTTTCTTAAACAAAGTCAACTAAGGAGATATCTGACCCTCTCTACACTTGAGCCAAGCAAATATCCGGCTAGCAATTAGATGATTTTCTAATGTAGCAGTTTGTAGCTCACAAACAAACATTTGGATGACGAAAAGAATTTTTCCATTTCATTGTACACAGCATACAGGTATTACAGACAGTACATTCGCTCTTTCTTACTGGACGTGTGTGAATTAAGCAACAAGAACATCTAACCCATAGCCACATGACAAAGTGAATAACGATTAAGGTTGACATGAAGGCTTCTTGGGCCCTTGTCTCCTTTAATCAGATAGTCCCATGCAACCTCCTCCTATAAGACTCAAGCTTGAAAGATAAAAGGTGTTAGCCTGGGCATAAGAACTATGTTCAAATTCAATTTCTGCCATTCACTGGCCATGTGGCCTTGGTCAGCAGGTTCTGTGTTGGGGACAGTAGCCACATCAGAGTCCTAATAGAAACATGAGTTTCCTAGGGGTTTTAACAAATATCACAAGCCATACTATCTCCCAGTGCTGGAGGCTAGCAATCTGGAATCAAGTTCTTGGTGAGTTGGCTTCTGGAATTTTCTATGCTGCTCTCCTGGCTTCTCACAGTGATCCACAGTGCTCGGCCTTCCTTGCTTCACAGACACATCCCTCTAACCTTTGCTTCCACTTCACGTTGTCTTCACTAGTTCTCATAAGGACATCAGTCGTTGGATAGGGACCCTGCTGTAAACACAGAATAAGTTCATCTCAAGATTGTTAGTTACCTCTTCAGATGCCTTGTTTCTAGAATAGGTCACAATCTGAGGTGGACATGAGGACACTATTCAATCCATGACTAGGGGCAAGGACATCAAAAACTGGAATCAGGCTGAGATCAGTGCCTGATGCCTTCTGATCTTCATACCTTGAAATTTAACCAAGCTATGGGTAGGAATCAGAGGATTAAATAAGGGAAGGAGGACGTTCAACTCATCACATAGGAGAAAGGCAGGAAGGAGAGATGAAGATGTCAGCAAAACTAGCAGGAAGGGCAAGGATACTTGGAGAAATATGAACTAAAAGAGGGCTGAAGGAGATTAGGCAAAAGAAATGATTTGCTGTTCTAGCTACCTATATTGCCATCTGCTTTTGAGAGAATTAATTTTGGGTCAGCTGGATGGGGTCCCACCCTCTTTGACTCTTCAGGGGCCAAGTGGCTCCTTCCCAGGCAGTCCTTAAGCTGATGCTGACCAGACTCTCAGCTTCCAGCAGCTGGAGTCTGGGATTTGTTTTGCAGGACAGGTATCTGTTGTGCCTGCAAAAGCTCTGACTCCAGGACAGCTTCTAGGGAGGTCTGTACCCCCTCTCTTTGCCTGCTCCACTTTCAGGCTCCTTCTGCACTCTCTGGTGTTCATGAGGATTCCCTATTGGAAAATCAACTCCCACTCTTTGCTGAGTCGGGCCTACTGGTTGGATCGGTGCCCTACCGCTGCCAGGGGTGCTTTCTCAAGAACTGGCCATGTGCATTTGTTACTAACATATATATGTGCCCTCTTCCAGTCCTTCTCTGGTTGACTTCTCTGTCCTACTTTTCACTCTGTGCTAGAGAAAGTTCAATCTTTCTCAACCCACTCTCAGGTGGACACGTGACTTGGGTTGGCCAATCAGCTATATGATGAGTCAAAGGATGGATATATCACCAGTCAGAGCCAATGAAGCATGCATAAGCTTCTGCTGGGACTTTCTGAAAAGAGACACATTGTTTCTGTCTAATCACAAATTTGAAGAAACACAGATCTGGAGCTGCTACCAAGATGAGCTTGAGAAGGGAGAAAATATAGAAGACAGTATAGGTGAGAGACACAGAGTGTTCTCTAGTGACACCAGCAAATTCTAAGACATTTCAATTTCGTGGGGAAATAAATCCTCCCCCAGCTTAAGGTGATTTGAGTTGGCTTTTATTTTTTGAAATTCAGGGTTTTCATTAAAATATACTCAGAGCCTAATGAACCCTATTCACTCTGATGGTTTCTAGTTTTTCCTGTGTGACCAGAAGCTTAACCTATGCTGCCTTCTGATATCGTTAATTCCCAGAGTTTCTTTTATCTTGTCCATTTCTCTGGAGTCCAGTGTTACTTGAAACTGTTTTTGATAGGGAGTCATTACTTGTAGCCTCCCAGAATCCGTACACCTCATCCTTTCTATTCAGAGGAATCCCTGTCTCTAACTCCTGGTCATTATGCCTTGAATACCTGACCCAGGTTTCAAGAATCATTTCTTCTATCTAGAGAATGACACAAAGATATTGGGAGAGTCTTTATAGCACAAATGGCAGGGAGTCTGTGGCCATAATAGCAAAAAGTTGCTGAGATCTAGTCTTGGATATGTTGCTGGGTTCCTGCCGCTTTTTTTCCAGTTGATTCTCTAATATTCCTACCAATTCTATTAGAAATGAAATGCCATGTTAACAGCTACCATTCTTGTGAAATTTTTTCAGGAGGATAGACCTCTGATGACACACTTGGGTGTGCACAGCAGTCAAGATATAGCCCGTGACTCCCATAAGTTAGTGGTCTCAAAGATTTTGGTTTAGTAGTGGACAACTGGCCAATGCACTGCAGGATGGGCCAGAAGTCTGAAGACCAGCAAAGTGCAATCCTGTATTTCAGGTCAGAAGGTCATCCACTGCCAGAATTCCTTCCCACTCACAGGAGGTCAGTCTTTCATCCTACTTGACTCCTCAACTGACTGGATACTTTGACCCACATCATGCAGAATCACCTGTAATATTCCATTGATGGAAGCATCAATTTCACCTAAAAATATCCTCACAGAGATATCCCAGACAACTTTTGAGCCCTTACCTGGGCACTATGGTGCAGCTATGCGGATGCATATAATTAACCATTACGCATGGTATACCTTATTGTCAGAGCCAGAAGTAGTGCTATGACTTCTAAGTACATCTCATCACTTGTAAGCCAGGAGGGAGTCCCAATCTATCTTCAAGGGTAGCTAAGGAATATAATCTTTCCTGTGTCTGGAAAAAAGACCTTAAATCAGCTAGTCTCTGCTGGAGTAGGTTTTCGACATAAAGCTCCCTGATCCCAAAGGAGAGTTATCCCAGAAGTATTTAAGCCAAGGGAGAAGGGTGCCTACCAGAAGACTGAAGGTGACAGGATGCAGGATAAGCTGGGAACTCAGTAGAGCAAGGTCTCAGGACCAGCCCAAATACCAGGACTCACCTTTTAAAAATTCAGTCCAATTAAACCAACATTAAGCTTTGACTAGCAGCCTATATGGAATATTATTTTTGGATAACATAGCTATGAAAATCATCAAAGCAGAAACTATATGACTGGGTTTTAGTTTGTTTTTCCGAGTTCTTAGTGCATGATAAGTGCCTTTTCAGAACTAACTTTGACACAGACATAGAAGCTAGAAGGACAAGGGAACCGAGATAGACTGAGGACATAATAGCTAGAAAATCTAAGACACTGAACCTCAAATTGCCATGGTTTCCCAGTGTCTCTTGTTATATAAAAGGAGAAGAAAAAATTGAAAATAACCCATGTCTTACGAGACAGAGTTTGGAACCGTCATTCACAAATCCGATAAGTCAATGCTTCTAAAGCTTACGTATTATTCTTAAAAGGAAATTTTAGAAGTTAACTGACAAAAGCTCTATGGAGCAAATGGTAGGTGCTCAGACTTGAAGTTCCCCAGGAAATCATCGCTTACAACAAGCCAGTAATTCTATTAAATGCTCAGTGTGTCCTATTCCGTTTCATCACCACCGCATGATTAGGCTGATACTATTATTGTTCATGTTTTCCAGATGAAGAAAATGAGATCAGGGAAGAGCTTGTGGCTCACCCAAAGTCACGGAGATGGTAAATGGTAGATCTGGAATGTTAACGCTGGGGAGGGGGTGCAGTGCCACGGCTGTGTGATCAGCAGCAAGGCGTGTTCACAGTCCCCGAGTACTGCGAGACAGCTCAGGGAATCTAGAAAGGGCGTGGAGACAGGCTTACACAGCGTGGTAAAGGTAACACTTCAAATCAGAGGAAAAAGGATAAACTAATACTCATTAAAAAGGGGTTGGAATCACTGACAACAATTACACTCCTTTTATACATCACATAAAGCTCAGTAAGCAAAAGATAATAAAAGATACAGTAAAACATATTTCTTCCAATCATGAAACCAAGAATACCCCAGTATCAGGAAAAACCAACAACTGTAACTCAATAGAAATACAGAGAGATCTTCTACTTGGTAAGTTAGATGAATTGCTATAGTGTGTATAACAATGAAAGCCGTTCCTGCAAAATCAGGAAAGAAAATTCGAACAGTATGATAGTAGTATGATAGACCTATGGTCAAATGATTTATCAGAGAAACTCTCTAAAGAAATATTTATGGCTAAGAAATATTAAAAAGCAGCAAGCGGATTCCTCACAGTACTAAAAGAAGTGGATTTTAAAATAACAGCCCAATTCCATTTTACACTTCTTGCCTGGTAAAAATGTAAAATTCCATCACCTCCGGTGGTAGCAAACACGTTGAGAAACTGGTACTTCCATTTATTTCTATGGCAGCACAAACTGATACTGCTTCTTGGGGAGCCTTATGTGGCAATATTTATCAAAAACATGGTAAAATCGTGGGCAATTGACACCATTTAAGTAATCATCCGTTAGAGAATATGGCTAAACACATCATGGTCAAATCCAGCCAAGAAACTACAGCGCAAAGTTTGGAGAGGATGAACGTGCTGATCTGCGCTGCGTCTGTCAAATACTCTGATCATTACAGGGCAGTATAAAAATAACCCCAGAGACTCCCCAAAGCTAGTGAGTGTGGAGAGTTGGACTGGGACGGGTGATTTCATGGAGAATGGAGTTATGCTTTCTATTTAATTTATCATTTGAAGTGTTGGTAGTAAGTGTGTATCCATTTTATTTTGACAGGAATCATTGAGAGGAAAACAACATCGGACACAAAGCAAAACAGAGAGACAGAAAATCTCGTTGCCAAGGTCAGGGGCTTCCTGGATGTTCTTTCATCTTTCTGCGAAAACAGAGCGGCCGAGGGTGTTCTGAGGCTGAGCGTGCCCCGTCCGCCAGACTCGCTATGTTTATTCTAAGAGACTCAGGAATGGAAAGATAATCCTGAAGAGCCATTAACCATTATTTTTTAGTTCTTTGGGATAATAAAAGAAGTCCTGGAAGACAGAAAACGGCATGTCTGTACTCACAACGAAGGCAGGGTGGCCTTGAGTATTATGGGATGGACACCCTTAGCTCTTCGCACAGGAAAGCTGTTAGGGAAGGCACTTGAGTAAGCAAAAATGCAGCTGCTAGGAGAGGAGGTCTTGGGGAGGGCGAGGGTTGTCTCCTAATAAGACCTCGAAGGCCTCTGCAGTCTCACTCAGACCCTGTGACAGGGCCCCAAGCGAGGCCAGCCTGCCGGCCTTGGACACAGATTGCTCAGATCACAGCAGTTCTCCAACCTTTGCCCAGGGAATGAGCAGGACTTGGCAGCAGGAACGCTGTTCACCTAGAGGAAGCTAAAGAGCAGTGTCATGGTTTGCTCAATTGCAACTCCCAGCCGAAGCTGGGTGTGACGGTGCAGGCCTGGAATCCCAGAACCTGGAGAGGCTGAGGCAGGAGGATCACCGAGAGTTCAAAGACTCCATTGTGAGTTCAAAGCCAGCCTGGTCTACATAGTGAGTCCTGCCTCAAAAAAATTAAAGAAAAAAGGACTCTCCCAGCCTGGTGAAATGGTGGTGACTCTTTATAAGTTTGGCACACTTTTCTTTTTTTTTTTTTTTTTAATAATTATTTTTAAGGGGCTGGGGAGATAGCTCCATGGCATAAGTGCCTGCCTGGCAAGTGCAAGGTCGTGAGTTTGAACCCTGGTCCCACAAAAAAAAAAAAAAGAATTATTTTTTTTTCTTGTTTCAGAACCTTTGTTTGTTTATTCACTCATTTTTATGGCTGGCTCAGCCCACCCCGAGGGCAGGGCTCGCACAGCATGTGGTGCCGGGGATCGAACCGTGGTCCCTGAAGCCACCCAAGCTTTCCCAAGCAGGCGCTTTAGACCACTGAGCCATCCCGTCAGGCCCCTCAGCACACTTTTCATCAACTCCATTTTTAGCTGTCTCCTTCTCTTGTGGTCCCTGCTTCAGGTCTCTCTCAGGAGAACACTGGCCAGATCTATGGGGGTTGCTTACTGATGTTCAGTGGTTCTCAGCTCTCACATGGCTCAGAGTGTCACCTCTGGAACGGTCATGCAGCTCAGCCATTCAAGAACCTCCCGCCTTGAGAATGAAGACGTTGACCAGAGAAAATTGGGATCATACCAACAAGGAGGAGAAAGGGTACTGCTGCAAAACATCTTCACTGTCATCCCACTGGACAAATCACTAAGAATAACTGAATCTCGACTTCCTCATCTGTACAATGAGTATGAAGTGCACTCAGACCCTGTGACAGGGGTCTAGGAAGTTATGGAATGGATAAGGTAATATATAAGGAAGCACTTGTAATTATAAAGGGACTATCTCATTGGTTGACCATAGTTTTGTCCCACCTCTCACTCCTCCTATGATCTACCATCAGTTTTGCCTGAGTGACTAGACTTGTAATTGTATTGATTGGTTATAGTTCTGCCTTAAGTCCACCTTGCCTCCTGGCTTTGCCCAATCAACTCCCTTGAGAAACCCACCCTCCCAGCCTCCTTTCTTTCCTTCTCAGACAGAAATCTTTTCCCTCTAAATACATTCTTCCTGCACTTAAAAAGTAATTATAAAGGAACTGTCTTAGTTACTTTTTGCTCATTGCCGGGACAAATACCCAGCACTCAAAATGAAGGAAGGAAAGGTTTATTTAGCTCACAGTTTGTGGAGGTTTCAGTCCATATTCGGTTGGCCCAAGGCTGAGTGGAGCAGGGTGGAGAGCATCCAGTTCAAGGCGGCAGAACAGCAGCAAAATGGTGGCAGAGGCAGCCAACCAAACAGGGCAGCAGAGCAGCAGCACCAGCTCGAGCTCCAGTCTGTCTCTCTGTCTCTCTTTATATTACATTCAGGCTCTTCGCCTTAGCTCCCACCCTAGGCTACACCCATAATCCCAGAAGTACTTCCACCCATAATCCCATCAGTACTAAAACCCATAATCCCAGGGATCATGGATCAAGTCTCAAACTCTAGAAGTCCCTGCCCAATGACTCCATGAGACTTTGGGGGGACAATTAGACATAAACCATAACAGGAACTATTCAATATAAGATATTAATAACACTTATCATGGACTTAGAATAATAGGAGAAAATCCAAATAGACAAAATAAAAGTAAACAGATCACGCTGGAGTTTGAGGCAAGAAGCTCTAGAGTTTGGGGCAGTCTGGACTACACATTGAGACCTAATTCATTAAACCACAACTAGTCTTGTCATCCACCACCGCAATAAATATTGCACTGAACACAAATTAATCAGTACCACCAACTTTAAAATGAAGGGATAGAATGGCAAAACTGTGGCGCTCTAATGAGATCAGTGGTTGGTAGGCACTGGGGAGGTGAAAGGACAAACAGGCAGAGCCTGCAGGACCTATGGGACAAGGAGCAAGGCCTGTTTATACTGCAGCAGTGGACACGCATCATTGTACTGGTGTTGAAGCCTATGGATGAACGCTATCAGGCAGACACACTTGCCGGGGAGCTAGCTGTCTTCCCTACCTTCCAGCATGACCACTACCAAGCACAAACCTTCTCTTGAGTGTAGTGCGGATAAGGATGGTAGCCATGTAGGCTCATCAGGAGACAGGAAGGTGCCACGGTGGGTGGCGCAGATGAGTGGAGGATGGCCCCTTGGATAGGAGAAATCTCTATGCTTCTCTCTTCTCTCTGTCTTGCCATGAGCCTAAAACTGCTTTTAATATTCTTTTTTTTTAGCAAGGGATGGTGGCACACACCTGTAACCCAAGCCATCAGGAGGCTGAGGCAGAAAGATTGTAGTGGGTGGAAGACCCACCTGGCCGGGGCCAGAGAGATAGCTCACTGGACTAAAGCGCTTGCTTGGGCAAGCTTAGGCACACTCAGGGACCCCAGCACCACATGCCACATGAGCCCCTCCCCTGGGCAGGCTGAGCCCGCCATAGTCCTATGTGGTGGCACACACCTGTAATCCCAGCTCTGGGGAGTCTGAAAGCAGGAGGATCACCACAAGTCTGAGCTTTGTAGTGAGACCCTACAACAACCAGATACATAAAAAAAAGACCCTACCTGGGCTACATAGTGAGTTCAAGGCTAGCTTGAAGTACATAATGAGACCCTGCCTGAAACTTCTACCAAAAAATAAACTTTTCTTTAGTAAATGGAAGAGTCATATGACAATTTGAGGAGGCGCTGTATGCCTAGCACAGACATGGGAAATACCTGTCTGGAACTGGGAACTCGGGGTCAAGGCACATTGGGGACGAGGAGAGAAGCACTCACTCCTGATAGCCAGGGATGAGAATGGCGTGAGCACACAGCCCCAGGAACCTGCAGGGAGGTCTACAGGCAGCATTAGTGCTACTGACCCTGCAGACAAGAAAAATGTTCAACTCCCTTCTCAAAATGTAAACAAAGGCTTCCTCGAGCTGCCTCTGTTCCCTGGCTCCCAGAGTGGCCAACGGTGGGAACTATACACATTTGGAAAGATAAAGGCATTAAGGTTTGCTTTATGAAAAGCAAACATTTGTCCAACATTTAATTTATTACAGCCACCATAGGCAGAACCATTAGATGTCGCTTATTTCTCCAGAGGCAGTGGGACACTTTCACTTGGAGGGAGGAGTATCTTAGTGGAAGGGGCAGCTTGGGAGACGGCTATTGGTTTAAATCTCACCGCTGCCATGACCATGACAAAGCTTTGAGACCTTCTCGGCGCTTTGTCTCCCTCATCCATAGAAAGACAGGCGCGCTAGCTTCACGGCTATCCCATAAGGATTAAACCAAAGAACACAGGGAAACTACAGGCTGAGCTACAAATATTAGCTAAAGTCATTATTATCATAGCTATCCAAAATCTTATCGGTGGCAGACTGCCCATCCACACAGGTGTGAAAGCAGGACTTTAATGAAACCGCAATAGTTTAAGCTTGCATTGCCTACTAAATCTAAATGCTCCCTGATAGGAAGAAAAGGAAGATAAAAAAAAATTACCATTTACTAAAATTCATAGGAATCAGAAACGTAACTGTCTTTACTCTTTCCATCACTCTAACCAAATGGAATGGTGATGGGAACCTTTTGAGTGCTTGACCAGTTGCGTGTCAAGTAATTTTATTGGCAATGCTGTGGCGATCCCCTGTCATACTGAAAGATGGCTGTCAACACCATAACTTTGTGAGTTATACAAAAGCCAGTAAAACAAGGCTGCCTCAACAGAAGCGCAAATGCAAACTGAGGGGTCGTAGAGCTCAGGAAGTCTGCACTGTGTCACTGGGACTAGGATGGGATGGTGGAGCAGATAAGGGCAGGGAGGGTTGATGTGCAGAAGCCTCCCTCGGGTGGCACCGGCTGGGGAGCTGCTCCATGCCCCACCACATGGCTGCTCTCAACCCCTCACGTTCTCCATCCTTCTCCCTTCTCCACTTCCCAGAAGATTTCCCCCTGTAGAAGTCCAATGTGATCTCCCAAAGTTCATTATTTTGATATGTTAAAATTAGTTTCAAGCCAAGCAAGCTGATTTCAAACCCTCATGCTTACTGTGGTTTGAGTACTGTCCTGCCCCAGTGTTAGAGAAGATGGTGCCCTCTGTGCCCACCGGTCCGGGCCACACTTGCCCCTGTAGGTTCTCTGCTACTGAACAAGCACTGCTCTGGGATCCCACAGTGGCCAGCTGATCTTGCTCAGACGTGTTTCTCCACGTAGGTCAGTTCTCCTAATGCTGTAGCTGTGCCCGTGGCTCCATCCACGTCACCAGGCCCCTCTGATCCCCTCTGGGTCTTCATTCCTGGTGAGGTGCCATGCGACCAACCAAACTTCTCTCATCCCAAAACTGTCATGTGTGCTGGGGCCTGAGCCCAGGGAGTGCTGGGCTACGTTCCCAGTCCTTTTCACAAATAGACTGATTGATGATTGATTGATTGATTCATTCATTCGTTCATTCATTCATTCATTCATTGCAGTACTGAGTTAAACACAAGGTCTTCACATTGAGCTATCTCCCAGCCCTTTTTTTTTTATATATATATTTTATTTTGAGACAGAGTATCTCCAAGTTGCCAGTACTGGCCTTGAACTTGTGATCCTCCTACCTCAGGACCCCAAAACCATAACCCCTCAGAACTCCAAGTAGGTGGGATTACAGGTATGCACCATTGCACTGGTTAGAAACTCTTGGTTCTGGAGAGTTCAGTTTCTCAGTATCTCCTCAGGATCATATAGAATACAGTCTAGTAAGTATTCATTAAACAAAGAACATTTATAATATGTAGTGTTGGGGCCCAGCGGGATGGCTCAGTGGTCTAAAGCACCTGCTTGGGAAAGCTTGGGTGGATTCAGGGACCACGGTTCCATCCCTGGCACCACATGCTGCAGCAGCCCTGCCCTCGGGGTAGGCTGAGCCGGCCATAAAAATGAGTGAATAAACAAATAAAGGTTCTGAAACAAGGAAAAAATAAATAAATAAAAATTAAAAAAATATATATGTAGTGCAATATTAAAAGACAAAACCTTTGGAAACAAAGGTGGCCAAGGGCCAGCCTGATAGCTCAGCGGACTAACGTGCCTGCTTAGGCAGAGCGCAGCAGCCAGGGTTTGATCCCTGGCCTGCTGTGCCAGCCCCACCCATGGGGCCCACTGAGGCAGAGGTAGAGACTGGGCATGGTGGCACACACCTGTAATCCCAGCACTTTGGGAGACTGAAAACAGGAGAACCACTATGAGTCCAATCTAGTGAGATTCTGTAGACGCTGTAGACCCTGTTCGAAATACATAAAAGAAGAAAGAAAGAAGAAGAAGAAGAGAAAGAAAGAAAGAAAGAAAGAGGAAAGGTGGGCAACCTGTCTTATACGCCTTTCTATGGCTTCATGCAGCAGAATAACGACCTGCCTAAAGCCATGTGCTCAACTCACACAGACAAAACGCAAATTTGGTCTCCAATATTTCCTACACTCGGAATGTTTGCCTCCCTGTCCAATTCATATGCTGACTTTTATCAACTGATAACATGGGATTAGGGGGTAAGGCCTGTTGTAGATAATTAGGTTGTGTGTTCGACGTGCATAGAAGTTGGGGCCCAAGGAGTCTGATCACCCCTTTTGTCAAGGAAGGACACAGCAAGAACATGTTGCCTGTGAAAGTGGGGCTCACCACATGCCTAGTGGGCCAGCATCTTGGTCTTGGATTTTGGAGTTTCTATAACTACAGAAATAAATGCTTGATGTTCAGAAACCCCCAGTTCATTGTATTCTCTCATAGTAACCCAAACAGACAAAATAAGCCTGTTTGGCTTTATTTTCCCATACGCACTATAAAATACTAATGAAAATTTCCTATGTATTCACATAAGCAAATATATATTTTTTACCTTTCTCCTGATTTGCTATCGGTATAATTAAATTACTCGCTTTTTCATAGGGATTGCTTGTCAGTAGTTTGAGCCACGACAGAAGACATGGCCAGTTCCAGAGTGTTCCCATTGCTGTGACTTCTCTGATGTTAAATCAATGAAACTTACAAAAGGTAAGTTTCACCCCAATTCCCCAGCATGCATTCTCTGATAGGAATAAAAGCTAAACACGGCCAGTGGTGAGCCGCGTGCCTTGCACTCAGCGGGCATAGGCATGGTATGAATTGCCCAGCATCTACTAAAGTCCCTGCATCCCCTGCCCCATGGGATTTTTTCCTCCCGCATAAATTCCGTACTGTTACTATGTGTTTGAGCTCTGCATAAAGGGCTCCTATAATCCTTACCTTCACAGTGCTTCTCTCCAATAGGAAATCTCTGGTGCTAAAGCCAGAATCGTGGCCGACGAGCTTGTCTTCTTACACTCACTCCATTGATGGGTTTCATCTTCGTTATTAATTCTTTTGTGTCTCCTAAGGTATGAGCACTTGCTAAAAGCCTACCTATACCATCCATGGGCTTTATCCACAGTGTGAATTATGTGGTGAAGTGTAAATACTGCATATTAGCTGAAGGATTTCTTGCAGTGTTATTCATATCCATAGTGCTTTTCTCCAGCATATATTTCTTGATGTTGAGCCAAATGAATCTCACTAAAGCTAGTAATCTCCCCCTTCATTCCACGCAGGGTCTTTATTTCATTATGAAGTCTGTGATGTTGATAACATGTTGAGCATTGATGAAAACCATTTTATAACCTTACTCTAATAAAGTTTCCACACAGAATAAAATTGATGTTCTTATGAAAAGAATAAAACCCTTTTCAAGTTTCCCACATATCAAGTTTTTTTCATCTTATATAGGTAATTGTGTACTTTATTGTTAATATATTTCTTTTGCAACTTTGATCATGTGGATGAGATTTTTGTGTTCTCTTCATGATAATAAGCTATTGGACAAAAAGAACAAACTTCAAATAGAAACTACACTGAAATTACTATATTTGTGTTCTTTTGCAAATTTGATATACCTGCACCAGTAAATGGAACCTCTGCTCATTTTTTCCTGAACAAAAATATCTCAAGGATATGGCTTGCATGTGTTTCCATCTATAACTTCCAGTATAATTCTTCATAAAAATCCAACTTCCTAGTTCAGCGTTTTCCATACAATAAAGCTGCCTCTCCTTCCATCGCTGGTTAGCTGTGTGGAGTGTGTTCTTATTAGGACACGTAGGATTTAAAACTCACAGTCTCGGGCTGGCCAGATAGCTGAGTGGATTAAAGTGCCTGGTTAGGCAGACCGAGAGACCTGGGTTCCATCCCTGACATGCTATGCCAGCCCCACCCTAGGAGCACACTGAGATGGCAACTGAGACAGGGTATGGTGGCACATGCCTGTAATTCCAGCTCTTGGGAGGCTGAAAATAGGAGGACCACCATGAGGCCAATCTGTGTAGGGAGACCCTGTAGAACATGTGCTAAATACATTAAAAAATGAAATAAAGTAAAATAAACAAAATAACGAAACCCACAGTCTCTACAACAAGAAGAACAATGGCCCCAAAGATGCCCCCCCTCCGCTATCCCTCAAGGGTTTGAACTTGTTATGTTGCTTGGCAAGCAGGAGTTTATAGATGTGATGAGGCACCTGGAGGTGGGGAAATGACCCTGGGTTATCCAGGTGGACGGTATGTCACTCCAAAGGTCCTTAAAATTCAGAGAAAATCAAAGAGGAAAGGAATGAGAAAGGGGAAAGATCAGAATTATGGGCTGATCCAGCCTCTAGAGCCTGAGAAAGATTAGAAAACAAACTGTTCTGGAGCCTGCAGCAAGGAGCACAGCTTGGGTGGCACTTACTGCTACGTGAGACCCTTGTGCAATCATAAGCTAACACATTCGTGTTTCATTTTTAAGCCACTAACTCTATGGTCATTGTTTTATCAACAGTGTAGCACAACTACGATAGCAGCAGCCATCTCCCAGAAATCATAATAGTGGATAACGGCAGGGGGACACCTAACACGACCCTCTGTGACACAGGTAGGAGTGTCTCTCTCTAGTCACCTAAGGAGAGAGAGCCTTCAGGCAGGCGAGTGGCTGCTGACCGCACCCACTACAAGCCCTCCCTGGGCTGGTCCTGGCAAGCACCTGAGTGGAGTGGGGGCACAGAGCCCAGCCATTCGTGCCCACCTAGATGCCTCCAAGGCTCATCTGTGATCTGGACTCCCTGCCGGCCTTGCCAAGACTTCCTCAGAGCTGCCCTGAAGATGAAAGCTTCTCTTACATCCAGTTCTTTCTTCTTTATAGATCTGAAGCCTCCCCCTGCTCTTCCTGTTTCCTGTGCATTTATCCTATCCACATATCAGTTAGAAAATTTCTGTTATCCTCATTGCATGCGGTATCTGCTTCTAGGAGGAGCCAAAATGATACATCCTCTGAGGACAGCGGCCAGATTTCAAGGCTTATTTTACCAGGAAAAGGGCTCCCACCTGCTCCTTCCTGCCTTACTACCACGGACCATATCTTGATTTCCATAACTCTCTTTTTCCGTCTCCCATTTGATGGAATAACTGATCCAGCCCCAGTGACTGATCAAACAGGCAAAGAGCCTTTGCTCTCACATCGTAGCTAGGTGTGCGTGTGTGTGTGAGTGTGTGTGTGTGTGTGTGTGTGTGTGTCTAAAAAACTACAGATATTCATAAGCTTGTACCTTTCCTTTTTTCTCTGTCACATAAAGATAAGGGGCCCAAGGCTTTCAAAGTAACTCGGCCAAGGCCACAAGCTGAGCACATAATGAAATCCCTTTCAAGTGCACATTTTGCTGATGCCAAAGCCCATGCTGTTTCAACAGAAGCACACACACTGCTGTGTGCAGGTGCATTTGCTGGAACTCTAGTGAGGGTGTAAGATTCAGGTGTACCTGGAGGAGGAGCAGAGAGAGTTTTATCAAACCGCTGTTTTTGTGAGGAGCTAAGCACCCTCCTAGGAATCAAATCACTTCCTGGGCTGGACTCAGGTACGCTGTAAAATTAGCATGCAGGCAATGTTTTAAGTCCCTGCACCAGGTACTACAGTCACTCCCAAAATCCACCCTCTGACTCAGACCCCAGGGCCTCCTGCCTGATTCCTGGGGAGAAGAAGTTACAATAATAAGCTGGTTTTCAAGGTACTAGTAACTGAAAATCCCCACTATTCACATATCTGGTTTAATAAAGCAAAGAAGAAACACATCCAGAACACAGAGGCAGGATGGAAAATGTGAATCACAAATAAGGTCCCTCTCGAGGCAGCCAGAAGCTGGAGCAGGCTGGGTAATCTGAGCAGTCAGTTCCTGCAAGTGAGGGAAATTGCCAATAAGCCAAGGACTGGAGTCCGGAGAGGAGATAACAAGGTAAACACCAAGCGGAGCAGCTGCCCAGGGTTCCTGCTATGTGAACAGTGTAGAGGGGAGGCCCTAGAAAGCCCAGCGTCTTCCAAAAAGCTCCCCATGATTTATAAGCAACAAGGATTGCTTCTTCCCAGCGGTGCCCTCCCAATACTTCCATTCCCATTTTTGTTTCTCGTGTTTCTTGTTTCAAGGCCTGGTAGCTTTTAAGAGTCTGGCCTTTGACTTCAGTACCCAGCACAGCACATCCTGACCTGCAGACTAGGGCTGAGAAATGACGGAGAGCTTGTCCTCTGAAAACAGAGAAAGCAAATGCACACTTGACATGCTCTGGAAACTCCAGGGAGAAAGCAGCTGAGCAGACTCTCCCTGCCGCACATTCCTGCTAAAGGGAAACATGATATTTTCTCATGTGGCACAAACCTGCTGCATATACCTTTGCATTCTGGGTGTGGTGGTCCTGGATGCTGTGCCCATCATTAAGAAGAGCCAGCTCCCTGGGTCACTCACCAGGCAGCCAAGGATTATTTGCAGCACGAGGAAAGTTTACAGGAAAGAGGGTGCCCTTAAAGACCTTGGCCATGTCTAGTGACTCCATAGTGGTTTTGCCTGGCCCCTGGATTTCCCTGCATCCTCAGGGGCAACTCTGATGCCAGCCTCCACTTATATGGCCTCTAGTGCATGGACTTCACATGGGAGCAGGAAGCTTGGAATTTTTTTTTTTTTTTTATGTCTTTTTGAGACAGGGTCTCACTACGCAGTTCAGGCTGGCCTTGAGCTCACTTTTGTAGCCCAGGCTGGTCTCGAACTCTCACCGATCCTCCTGCCTCAACCTCCCCAGTGCTGGAGATTACAGGCTTGTGCCACCACGCCTGTCACCTGGAATTTATTTTTCTATTTTCCTTCTCACGTTTACAAATTCCTTCACAAGTGAGCTGGGCGTGTACAGTGCTCACCGACTATACACAAAACCCCTGGGTTCTATGCCCAGCACAGCAAAAGCAAAACAATAAAAAAATTTGCATAAAGTCAAGCACGGGAGCACATGCCTGTAATTCCAGAACTCTGGGAGGCTGAGGCAGAGGGATCCCAACTTTGGATCCCACCTGGTAGCTCAACGAGATCTATCTCAAAATAAATAAAAAAATTAAAAGACTGGGGACAGAGGTCAGTGGCAGTGGGTTTCACCTCCAGTACCATAAAACATAAACAAAAAAAATTCCTACATAATTTGTAAATAAACAAGTAGACGTCTAAGGGGAGTGCATGTTCAAAATTTTTTTTGACTGACAAGGGATAGATGAAAAAGCGTGAATATTTGCTTGAATCTTCCATATCATAAGATTTCTGGATTACTTAGACATATATATTTCTCATTTTCTCACTCATTAAATATTTACTATGTGCCATGTTGACAGGAACAATTATTTTAGATAGTAGAGTAGCAAATAGTGGTAGACATAAATGCCAGTTAGCAGGCCACAGGGTTGGAGATAGTGGAAGCTTCTATGCCAGATTAGTTGGGCATGGTTTGTCTCTCAGAGAAGAGAACATTCAAAGTACAAGATTTAAATAAAATGTGGGGGAAAGCCAAGAAAGTATGGGCTAAGCTGATGGAACAGAGACTCTGCAGCCCAGCTGCCCAAAACTATTTCTCTCTCTTCTAAGAGACT
Source organism: Myocastor coypus (assembly GCA_004027025.1). Classification (NCBI taxonomy): domain Eukaryota; kingdom Metazoa; phylum Chordata; class Mammalia; order Rodentia; family Myocastoridae; genus Myocastor; species Myocastor coypus. The sequence continues at coordinate 36,400 of PVJA010008847.1, read as the reverse complement.
AAATATAAGTAATCCAGAGCCACTATGACAGAAGTCTGGAATCTTTCTCTCAGTTATCTGTTTATTTTGTTCAGTGATATTATTACAGAATATCACAGACAGAGTAATTCATAATAAACAGAAAGGTATTGACTCATGGCCCTGGAGGCTGGGAAGCCACAGGTCAAGGGACTACCATAGCACCCCATGGTAGAAGGGCCCTCTGCCTAACACAGTGCTGAACCGTGCCTTGACCTGTTGGTCTGGAGACCACCTTGTCCACTGTCTCCTGCTAAACGATGGCTTCCCTGGAGTAAGAAGACACTGGAAAGATCACAGGGCCACAGAAGTGGATTTGGTGGCTGGAGGCCATTCAGAATGGCTAGGAAGCGAGAGCATGTGGGACGTCTGTAGCTCTAGTCCCCTTGCCCATGTTCCCGCAATGGATTTTGTCCTCCTAACCCCATCACAGTCACCTTCCTCAGAAGTACCCTCATCCCATACCAAGTCTTTGCTTCTCCCTGCTGTCTCATTTCCAAGTCCTTGGGGAAGGTGAAGGCAAGCTGTGGGCAAGGAGCTTCCTCTATGCCCACTGACCAGCTCCAGCCAGAATGTCGCAAAGGGAGCTTTGAGGCCTGTGGCAACTTCTTTCTGAACTGCAGAGATGCCAGTAGGTGCATCAGGGAGGAACTCTCCAGCAGAAGGGGAGAGGGACAGGGACAGAGGGACTGAGCCATTTGTGGACCATCTCAGTGGGCCAGCACCAGTAGGAACACATGACACTTAGAGCTCCACACAGACCAGGGGGTGAGAGCCTTACGGGTAGATTGCAGCACTGTTGGGCTGGGTGGAGGCCTGGAAGAGGAGTGTGGGTCTGCCCTGCATCCAGATTTTACAGAGAGATAGAAAGAGCTCCCTTTTTGTCCATTGTGTTTGTGAAGTTTGTCATGAATGAAGCAACTCTCATAACATCACAATGAGTGGATACATATGAAGACACGCTGTCATGCTCCACTGGCCATGGTGTGCTCAAAATCACAGACAAAGGCTTCAAGTTTCAGTAGTTTATTTTAAGAGGTAGTTGGGCTCTCCTCCCATATCTTGGAAAACAGGCTCACTGATAGCCACATCAGAATTTCCCTGCCTGCCCCCACCGCACACCATTGCCACCTGCGTGTCAGTGTAGGAGGACTCCATGATTAGACCCAAAGAGAAGAGCCAGGATGTGATAGGTCACCGTACCTGAGCTTTGTCAACTCTTCATTGAAAAGTGCAGTGCAGAAGGTAGACAAAAGGAATCCTGTCTTCACACTGGTGGAATAAGACGGGAAAACAAGTATTTAGAAAAGAAGGCAAGTGTACAGAAAAGAAGGGGAGGGGGCCTGATTCCATCATTTGAGAACTTAGGTGGACTCTGGGTGTCCTGTGGGATTCTGGTGACCTGCAACCCATGGGCCCTGGTGATAGGTGTGGCGGCTGTGCTGGTGCCTATCCTAACCATCTGAGAACTTAGGAGGACACCAGGAAGCCTTGGGATTCTGGTGAATCAGACCCACACCCACCACCTGCACAGAAGCTTTGCTGAGCACCAGCCAGTCGCCCTCACCAGCAATGAGCCTTACCCTGCCCCCGCACACTGTAGTGGGAACCTTACTGACCCATATTTGACTGCTCTCCCATCACTGCTGAGCTGGATAATCGTCAGGGGCTTCAAAAAATGCCAAAATACATGAGGAAAAGGCAATTTCACTTCTCCAGTCCACCCAGAACAAGTCCAAGAGATAAGGACGCAGAAGAACTTGGAAGTCACACATCTAACATTTCTGAAATGATAGCAGTTGAAAGTAAAGAAGCAAGTCCATCAGGCTATAGAAGAAATGAGACCAGAAATAATCTCTTAAGTCAAAACAGAAATGGCAACAATCATGCAAGAAATGCTCAGCACAGTTAAAGTTGATATGAATAAAAGAAATAGAGGAAAATAGAAACATGATGGAAACACTGCACAAACAACGTAGGAAAGAATTAGAACTCATGAAGTAGATTCAAACTGATAACCAAAAAATTAAAAATTCCACTGAAAGTTGGCAAAATCACCTCAGTGAAACTAAGCATAGACTTTCAGACCTGGAGGACAGTGGTGCAGCAAATGAATACGAAACAAAAGATCTCTTAAAGCTAACTGGGAACCAGGAAATAGCCATTCAGCAACCACAAGATGATGCAGGGAAAAACAATGCAAGACCACAGGGTGCCAATAAAACAGCACAGGTCAGCACAAATGACATAAAAAGACTGTTTGCAGAAGAAATTGAGGAAATTTCCTAAACATGAGAAAAGAACCTGACATACAGATAAATGAGGCATGTAGAACTCCAATAGCAATAATCAAAATAAATCTATACCTACACATAGAATAATCAAATCCCAAAATCCAGAAAAAGAATAGAATATTAAAAGCTGTTAGAGGAAATAAACAGATCACAAACAATGCAAAGCCCATCAGAATCATGGCAGATTTCTCAACACAAACCATCAGATCAAGAAGAGCTTAGAGTGCATTATTTCATGTCCTGAAAGAAGATTCAGACTGATACACCCTGAAGAACTATCTATCAAATTTAATGGTGACATAAGATTCTCCCATGAGTACTTTGTACTCTCAATAATAAAAAGTAGGTAGTGAATGTTTAAATTGCTTTTAAAGAATTAGAAAACAAATTGCCATAACCCAACTCAATAGGCATTTCTACTGCCTGGGGCACACCTTCCTGCTACGTTCTGAAGCAGGTCTGCAAGTTCTTTCTCTTGACTCTCTTTCAAGGAGTGATGAGAAGTATGCTTGCTACTGCTGCTGCGTACCTTTCAGTGGAAAAACAGGGCCATGAAAACATTATTGTGGATCATAACCTTATCTGCCTGATTTGGCACTACATAACTCCAGGCTCTTCTCTAAAGTCAAAACGATCACAAAAGGTAAAAGTTGTGCATCAGTTAAGGACATGTGACAGCTCAAATTAAAATACCATGATAGAGGACTTTCAGAACTGTTTCAGAAAGTGACAAGAGTGGTGGCATAAGCTCGTTTGAAGTAAGGGAAGCATTTTGAGGGAGACTAATGGCTATGTGTCTTTTACTATAATAAAAAAGAGAGAGAGAGAAAAGAAGCGGAATCATGAAGAGCACCCTGATCCATTCTTGAGAGTCCGGCAATAGGTCAGAGTATATCAGGACATGGACTTGTGTGGCTGGTCACCCCAAGGCTGCATTTTGCTCTACAAGCCTAAGACCTTTCAGGCACCAGGCTCCCTACTGATGATTCTGCTTTCAGTGCTCAAGTCAAGGCTTCCAGCACTGATAGCAGCCCATCTACATAAAGATGACTGGTGTGAACCAGTATGGTCCTCGTCCCTGTCATCTACTTTAGCAGGGATGAAAGGTGAGGTGTGATGCAGCTGAGAGCAGCAAGACCATGGCCTCAGCAAGTGTGCTGACGGGTGGCTGCCTCCTCACCCTGAAGGTCGGGGAGGGAGATACCAGCATTCCAAATAGAACAGGGAGGACAAGAAGTGGCATAGACACTACTGCAAGGAAAGGGGAGAAAGGGAGAAAATTCTTTTCCTCTTTAGGATGTGTGGTCAAAAGGTAAGAAGACTTGATTAAAACAACCCTTCTATTTTACTGGTGGGAATGCAAAGTAGTACAACCACTACAGAAATTCCTCAGAAAACTAAAACTAAAACTAGAAATTCCATTTGACCCTGCTGTTCTTATTCTAGTATATTCCCTAAAAAGTTAAAGACATCATATTCCAATAATATGTACATACCCATATTTATAGCAGCATGACTCATAATAGCTATCTCTTATAAGCAGCCTCTGTGTCCATCAACAGATGAATCCATACAGAAAATGTGGAATTTATACCCAGTGGAGTTCTACTCTGCTATCAAGAAGAATATATTTGGGTCACGTGTAAGGAAATGAATGTGAATTATGGCTACAATGTTCAGTGAAATCAGTCCGACACACAAGCTTAAATATCACATGATTTGTCTTATAAGACAAACCCAAAGTACAAATTAGATAATGGGAATCAGAGAGATAGATCTTTATAAATGGGAAAGGACCCAAAAAATGGCAGGAATGGAGAGGCAGGAGCAGAGAAGTGAATGGAAAAAGAATCAGCCCACTCCCCACAGTGAATGCAACCATCAGGTGCTGAAGCATCTACCAAGAAAAGCAAAACTCCTGCAGAGAGAGTGCTAGGTGTATCCATCCTGGGGAGCGGCTGGGTAAGCCCAGCCTGGACCACACAGTGAGGCTCTGTCTCAGAAACAATAGCAACAAAATGAGACGATATAGGTACTGTTTCATTAGTTCTGCTCATGAACACCTCGAACTGGAAACAACCCACACTGTCTTTTAGAGGTGAACAGGTGAACACACCATGATCTGTCCATAGCAAGGACTGCTGCTTAGCCACATTAAAAAAAAAAAAAATCTGCTGGGCGTGGTGGCACACGCCTGTAATCCCAGCACTCGGGAGGCTGAGGCAGGAGGATCGGTGTGAGTTCGAGACCAGGCTGGGCTACCAAAGTGAGCTCAAGGCCAGCCTGAACTGCATACTGAGACCCTGTCTCAAAAAGACAAAAAAAAAAAAAAAAATCTGTAGGAATATACAGACACATATGTGGATCTCAAATGCGTTAGACTGAGGGAAAAAAATTTTCAGGTAAAGTACCGTGTGATCCTATTTGTAAGATGATCTCAAAAAAGAAAAGTGCTGCAGTACAAACTAGAGAACGTCATAGGGCGCTGTGGGGCAGCTGAGACTGCAGAGGGTGGCACTCAGGAGTGCCTGTTGGGGTGGGACAGCCTACAGCTTGACTATGAACGTGCTCATATGGATCTATGCCTCTGTTACAACTCATGGAACTATACACAAATATCCCCCATGGTCGAGTCTACTACAGGATAATTGAAAATTTCATTTTAAAATGTTAAATATATCTAACGAGGAGTGCTTGGTATGGTCTACAGAGACCTGGCTTCCACTTGTTACCAAGTACAATGTTGATGGACTCATACTTCATTTATCCTTCCTTTCCTTCTTTCTTTCCTTCCGTCTTTCCTTCTTTCCTTCCTTCCTTCCATTCATTACCCTAGGCAAGCGTTATGGACGTGCAGATAATAGAGTTTCTGCTTAGCAGGAGCTCATCTGGTAGAGGAAATCAAGATGTGTGCACATACCTTGAACATGGTTTGAAAGTGGTTTCTTTTTTGTGACTTGTTTTCATTTAGTCATTTTACTCACTTACTAAATTTTACTGACTCGTATACTCATGTACTAGTAACTGTCAAACTGCTAAACCCTGAAAGCCATATACAATTGATGAATGGATGAACTGTGACATGTCATATAATAGAATACTACTCATTATGTGATGTATGTCTTAGTTACTTTTCTTGTTGCTAAAACAAAATACTCAACATTCACAAGCTAAAGGGGGAAAGGTCTGTTTCAGCTCACAGCTCATAGAGGTTTCAGTCCATAGTTGGCTGGTGGCATGGCAGAGGGGTACTATGGAGGAGAAACAGGTTATGGCATGGCAGGCTGAAGGCAGAAGGCAGAAAGCAGCAAGCCTACCTTCTTTCTGTCCCTTTATATTCCCATGGGCTATAAGCCATGAATAAGACTAAACTAGAGATTTTGATATGTAAATGGCTAGAGGGCCTGGGAGATAGCTCAGTAGAATGAGTGCCTGCCTGGTAAGTATAGGGTCCTGAGTTCAATCCCCAGTACTACAAGAAAATAAATAAATAAATAAATAAAAATAGAGGTAAATGGATGCAACTTGAGACCATATTTGTAAGTGAAATAAATCAGACCCACATGTGTAAGCATCGTATTGTCTCACTAGCATGAGAAACTGAGGGAATAAATAAGATCCAAAATATGCAATACGTATTGTGAATTGGGAAGAAACTATTCAAAAGAAAAGAGAAACTGTAGTGGGGAAAAGGGGAAAAAAGAAAGGGAAAAATATGTTTACACACAAGATCATAAAGAGAGTTATCCAGCTAGTTTCTCTTATTTCACTGAAAAGAAAGGTTTGTGCTAATATTGTTTGCACATGGTAGCATGTCTATACCTTATACTCTGAATACCATAAGGATGACAATATGCCATGTATTAGTTATTATAACTAATCTGTTTTGAAACTTTTATTTTCTTCTCTTTAAAATAAATTTTTTTAAATGAAAGAGGTTTATGCACGGGGGGATGGAAATCCCTACAAGGCGGCTCCTGCTCAGATCAGGGAGGTCTACGATGGCTTCCTTCTCAGAATCTTTGTCCTCATTTGGAAACCTGGGCAAAGGTCTTCCTGTCCTGCTGTACTAGCGGTTTATTGGAGGACTCACGTGCACCAGGAAGGTTGGCCTTACAGAAAGGCTCACCGTCACTCAGCTTTAGCAGGAGATGTTTGATTTCTCTGATGATGTGCGCAGTTTTACAACGATTCTTTAGATAATTTTGCAGGAGGAAGAAGACAGGATGTCTCTGCACCTCCCCAGGCCAAGGCTATTATGAAAAGTGTTTTTGTACATTTGGTCTAAAAGGTTTTTTGAATGAAAACAGAATTTTACTTCTAGTCAAGCTTTCCCTTGCTGTACTGATAATTTGACTTCTACTCTGTTGGCTGGAAGTGAAAATAAAACAGACTTATTGTAAAAGCTATGGTGTAGAATCAGATGCGATTTTTTCCCCTACTATTCCACCTAAAAGGCCTTTCTGATATCATTTTTGTCAAACATAATCTGTACCCAATAGGAAAAAGTCGGAAGTTGGCTTGCTGGCTGTATATGGAAGAATCTTCTTTAAATTTGCAATAGCAAATAATTACCTTTAAACACTTATTGCATATGCCAAATGATAGGCCAAACATCTTACGGTTATCATCTTGTTTACACCGACAATAATGCTAAAGGTGTTGACTGTTGCCCTGCCTGTACTGCAGATAGGGAAGCTAAAGCTCAGAGGTGTCTTTGCATCATTGGGAAGTCAGTGTTAATACCGGAATTCCAATGCAGGTGTCAAAACTACAGAAGACAAGAGATAGACTCAAAGTGTCTGCTGGATCGCACTTCAGAATGCTTAATTTAAGAGTAAACTCACAAATCTGTGACAAAAAGAAAACATCTTTGATAATGAGCCAAAGAAATAAGCAGGCAATTCACAAAAGAAAGATACAAATGATCAATAAAATACAGAAAAAAAATTTTTCAATATTACTAGCAATTAAAAATGTAAACTCAAAGGCCCGGTGGGATGGCTCAGTGGTCTAGAGCGCCTGCTTGGGGAAGCCTGGGGGGCTTCAGGGACCGCGGTTCGATCCCCAGCACCACATGCTGCGCCGGCCCTGCCCTCCAGGTGGGCTGAGCCGGCCATAAAAATGAGCAAATAAGCAAACAAAGGTTCTGAAACAAGAATAAAAGCAATAAATAAAAAAAAATTCTAAAATAAAAAAATAAAAATGTAAACTCAAGTGATAAAATATATTTCCACCCATTAGATTGGAAAAATAATTGATAAAAGTAGCGACTGGACATGGATAAGTTTGAGGTGTTATAATTGTTGGAGAGCGCTGGGTGATACCACCATTTTGGTTCACTCACAGTCATGTTTTTTAAGTGCACAGATTCTGTGAACCAATGATTGTAGTATTTGGTGTTCATTCTAGAGAAATCTATGTTTGAGAAGGATGCCCAGAAGTATTCCTTGTTGCTTTATTTAAAAAAGTAAAATGCTAGAAGTAATCTGAAGTCACCTAGTGGGACAATGGCAATAGTACAATGCATCAAACTGTGGTCATGGATAAACACTGCACCATAGCTAAAATAAAAAAGGGCAAGTTGTAGGACAAGAGAGTTCTTTGCCTTAACTCCCCCATACCATAGCACCACACTAATCTTCACACATGCATAGATATTTAGTGTATTGAAAAGTCTATAAAATAGGTTAATCACGATGTTTACCTCTAGGAAGGAATCTGGAATGAAATGGTGAAAGAGAATTAGGCATTATCTCTAACATTTAAACTTTTATCAGAAAAGATGTAGTCTTGTACTACTCTTTTTTTCATAATTTTCTTTTATTTTGAAGAGTTAAAAACAAGAGCAAGAAAAACAAAAGCAAAGAAAGAAAATTCAACATATAACAATAGCCGGGCGTGGTGGCTCATGCCTGTAATCCCAGCACTCGGGAGGCTGAGACAGGAGGATTGGTGCAGGTTCAAGACCAGCCTGGGCTACAAAAGTGAGCTCAAGGCCAGCCTCAACTGCATAGCAAGACCCCATCTCAAAAAGACAAAAAATTAAAATAAAATAAAGTAACAATACATACGTGGGCCCACCAAATAGTTCAGTGGATTAAAATGCCTGCAAGCAGGCCCAGGGGTCTGCGGTGCCTGCCCTACCCCCAGGGTGCACTGAGACAGCAACTGAGACTAGGCATGGTGGCATGCACCTGTAATCTCAGCTCCTGGGAGACTGTAAACAGGTGGATCACTATGAGTCCAACCTGGGTAGTGAGACCCTGAACACCCTGTAGACCTTTCCATTAAAAAAAACATAAAAGGTTACAGATTTTTCAAAACAAGAATAGCTTATTAACACTTATTGATATATTATATATTTTATCATCAAATCTGTTGCTCAGATTAACAGATATAGTTATGCAAGATGGGGCATATAACTGAATATTACCACATGCTTTCTGGAACCTCCTTTTATTGAGAAGCTTCTGCATGTCAAAAGAAATGGCCAACAGAGTAAAAAGACAACCCACAAACTTGGAAAAAATCTTAACTAATAATCACTGAGACAAAGGTCTTCTATCTAGAATATATAAAGAACTAAAAAAACGTTAGTGTCCCAAAATTTAAAGACCCAATCTAAAAATGAGCACCTGAGATTGTCTTAGTTACTCTTCTCTCGTTGCTGGGACAAATACCTGATACTCAAAATGAGGGAAGGAAAGGTTTATTTAGCTCACAGTTAGTGGAGGTTTCAGACCATACTCAGCTGGCTCAAAGGCAAAGTGGCACATGGCAGAGGCCAACCTTACGTGGTGGCAGCTAAGAGGAAGAGTGACGGGAGGAGTAGCAGCTGCTCAAGCAGCTCACTGCTCTTCCTTACGTTGAAATGCAAGTCACCTGCCCCAGGGAGGGGCAGCAATCATTCCCACAATAATCAACTACAAATTCCAAAAGCCACTCCATGACTGCATGAGGTTTTGGAGGGACGCCTATAATGCAAGCTACAACAGAGATCATACACACTTCTCAGAGGAAGATGAGAGAAAAATAAATACATGGAAAAGCACTCCACATCACTGGCCATTCGAGGAATGCAAATTAAAACAACACTGAGATACCATCTCACCCCAGAAAAATGGCTATCATAAAGAAATCAGCCAATAACAAACGTTGGAGAGGCTGTGGAGAAAAAGAAAACCTTCTCCACTGCTGGTGGGAATGTAGACTGGTGCAACCATTATGGAACCAGTGTGGAGTCTCCTCGAAAAACTAGGACTGGAAATCCCATTCAATTCAGCTGTCCCCCTCCTAGGAATTTTCCTAAAGAACTGAAAACATCATATCGCAGTGATATGAGTTCCCCCATGTTTATAGCAGCACAACTTATGATAGCCAAGTCTTGAAAACAGCCAAAATGCCCTTGTGTTACTCTTAACAACACTTAAAAATAATGCTTAACACACAGAGAGGGAAAGATGTTTCTGAGTCCAAAGCTAAGGATACTGTATTATTGGTTCTTAGCCTATGGTTTATGGTTAGGTTCAGGTTCACCAACTTCTTAGAATTCTATGCATAGCAATTGTGTGTATGTATGTATATGTGTGATCACATACATGTATATGAGAGCATGTACATGTGTGTAAGCATGTACAAGCATACACATGTGCAAATTTTGAGAAGTGCCCATTTTTTCTTCAGTAGAGATTCCCAGTATTGGGATCTGACTGCTATAACAAGATGCGATGACTGGATTGGCTTATAAGAAATAGACATTCACTCTCATAATTCAGAGGCTGGGGACTTCAGGATCAAGGCAAATGCCAGACTGGACCATGCCCACTTCCTGTTTCACAGGTGTTCACCTTTTAGTTGTGTCTCCACAGGGCAAGAGGAGAAGGGAACTGAGGGAGCCATGTTCCAAAAGTCCCATGTCCAGAGTGTGGCCTCAGGAGTTGAGACAACACGGGAGTGGGGGAAAGTGTATAGCAGGACCGGAGTCCAATAAAGGTCAAGAACAATTCCAGTGAGAAATGTCGCTGCTCTTCTGTGGCCCTAGCAGAGTGATTGTAGCTCTCTGGAGAACAGGAATGATAGCAGCACGCACCACGGGGGTGACCTGGGGCCAAGTCACTGTGCATCAGGCACTTGAGGTAGAACTCAAAAAGTGTTGCCTGCCAGTATGACTTTTGTTATTGCTCCATAACTAATCTCTTTAGGAAAGCATTTCACTCTTGAAACAAGTTCTCAAAGCAGTCATAGTACAAGGAAAATAGACAATTTCATCCTGTCTGAAATTCCTACAATTTTAGACTCTTAAATTTTCTCCTATTTGTAAGAATGATAAAATGACAATAACCCTGTCATATGTTTATTCTTTGCCCACGAAACATTTAGCAAGAGCTTACAATGCACAGGCATTCTGGAAATAGCTGAGATATAATTGGTGCTGATGTGGGAACCAGGCCTGACTCCAGGCAGTGAGAGGACCTGAAGGTGCAGTGACACCACTGTGTGACAAACTCCGAGACCACACCCACAGGGGCTGTAATTATGCTGCAATCTGCTAAGGGCTTTCCAAGATGACTGGATTGCAACCCCAACCTTTTCTCACTGACAGGGACAGACATTATACTTCTACTCCTTCAATCTGACCTTTCTCCTTTAATGAATCAGGTCATTTATTTTGAGAGGGCTGAAATCAAGAGCTCCATTCCTGCCCCCACCTCCTCAAAAAGGTCAGACAAGCACAAAGTGCCTGAACACTTCAGGGCACTTGTGCCAAGCGCTGCTTGTCCCGTTAGTTCACTTCATGGGCTTTGTCACTGTTAGAACCCTAAAACCGGAAGTGAAGGGGTGAGTAGACCAGATGCCCCAAGGCACGGCTTCTCAAGCCTGTCATAAGAGGCATGCTTGCCGGGCGTGGTGGCTCACGCCTGTGATCCCAACACTTGGGAGGCTGAGGCAGGAGGATCGTTGTGAGTTCGAGACCAGCCTGCACTACAAAAGTGAGCTCAAAGCCAGCCTGAACTGCACAGTGAGGCCCTGTCTCAAAAATAAAAAAAAAAATTAAAAAAATAAAAGAGGCATGCTGCCCACTCTCCACACCTTGGAGGCACGTGAGCCTCAAGGTCTTAGGGACTTGAGGGTGTGAAACAGCAGTTCCTTTGCCTCACCCACTGCCCCTCCTTCATCGCAGAGGTGGGACGCATTCCTGGGGGACATGGCTATCATGAAGAAGTGGGCACTGGGCTGGCTGAGCTGGGGCAGAGACCAACCCTCCTCACAGAGGCACATCCATTTCTTTATACCGCTGGTTTTCTGGGCAATTTTGTCTCTTAATTTTCAGAGGAAAGAAAGAAAGAATCTAGATGGGGCAATGTAGCAGAAGAGTGGGAAGATGGAGGCCAGGCGGGCCATGGGACTGGATCCGAGGGCTAGCACTTTCTGCGGTACTCAGCCTGCCTCACTGCACACAGGTGCCTGAGGCCCCGCCACGAAGGAGCGAAGAAGCAGCTTGTCTACAGCACTGGGGTCCTCGTGCGGAATTCCAGTGATTTCAAGGTGTCTCAGCTACTTCTTGTAGCTATGACACAATACCTGATGCCTGCAAATTAAACAAGGAGAGGTTTGTTTGGGCTCGTGGTTAGCGTCTACAGCCACGTGGCCCTGAAACAGGACCTATGGCAGTGGGGCATCACAAGGAGGGAGCTGCTCCAGGAAACTCAAGGATGGGGATGGGGGTGCAGAGAAAGGCCCATGGAGGAGCCAGGGAGGGACACAAACCCTCGCAGGCCTCGTCTCCAGTTGTCCGCCTCTTTCTACCAGACCTGCCTCCTAACAGCAAGTCAGCTCTAAGCTGCTGGCAATCCCATAGCCTCTAAAAGCCTCACCTGTGAAGATGAGGTTCATGCCGTCCTTGCCCAGGGTGGGATCCAGGACAGAGGGAGGTACCAAGCATCACGTAGTATCCAGAGCCAAGAGAATGGCCTGCAGGTGCACCCTGACCTCTTCGAGGACTCAGTGCAAGAACAGGCCTAGGCCGGGAAATGGAGATGTGGGCAATATGGAGCTGCAGAGCAACTGGAGGAGTGTCAGGGCAGCTTGCATCCTGCACCTCCCTAGAGTACACACACACACACACACACACACACACACACACACACACACACGTGT
>PVJA010008847.1:0-23827 GCA_004027025.1 Myocastor coypus | reverse complement strand
ATCCTTCTCTATGGGGACAGGGGGTTCTTGGGGCCCTGAGAGATTGTGAGAAAACTCATAATCGTCCTCCCACCACTGTGGTGCTGTGGGTCACATGGTGCTGGGAGTCCTGCCTCTGCTTCCCAGAGCACTAGGAGAGCAGCTGGGAGCCACCATGCCCAGCTACTTCTGGGAGTATTTTATGCTCTAAAGAATACTGACATGAGCTTGGCCATTGGCATCAACCCTACTGAGGTCTGAGTGCCAACTCTGTGTTATAACTTCTCTAACTCTCACTTTCCTAGTCTACAAAAGAGATAGTATCCACTTCCTGGGGAATTTGGCTATTTTGTTTTTCTTTTGTTTTGTTTTCTTTGTTTAGTTTTTTGTGACAGGGCCTCACCATATGGTCCAGGCAGATCTTATATTTGTTGTGTAGCCCAGGCTGGTCATGGTGATTGGTCTTCCTGCCTCAGCCTACCCTGAGTGCTAGGATTGCAATCATTCACTACCATGCCTGGGTTCCTGGGGCGTTTGTAAGACGTGGTGGTTGGTGCTTTCATGGAAGATTACTATAATGATGTGCAAAGCAGACACCCTGTGTCCTATGGGACTTCAGTCTAGTGGGGAGATAGGTGGGACTCAGTGGCCATGTAAACACCTGGGTGTGGTAGTGCACACCTGTGATCCCAGCATGCTAGTTTAAGTCCAGCGTGTATGAGTTAGGGACTTAACAAGACCTTGTCTCCAAACAAAAAGGGCTGGCATGTAGCTCAGTACAAAGGCCCTGGGTTCTCCCTCCCAGTACTGCAGGGGAAAAAATCATATAAGAATATTCTAAATCATGGCAAAGGCTATGAAAGAACGTCCCTGCCAGCTGTGTGAGTATCTAACAGGGAAACTTGTTCTGATCTGGGTCCCAGGTAGAGCCCCGTGAAAGAGTCAGGAGTCTGGGCCTCAGTGAAGTGAGGCCAGGGCAGAAGCATCCAGAGAGAGTAGTGCTGAGCTCTAGGGAGGGCAGAAAGAGGGCAATGCCTGGGACTGAAAACAGAGGGCAGAAGAAGACGAGGCATGAAGAGAGGCTGGACTTTGGCCGGTCACAGCGGCTGGAGAGTCACGAGGAAGGGGCAGCGGTGAAGGCCTTGTGCAGAGACCGACTCTCCTTCCTGAAAGAAGCAGGCCAGCTGACGACGTCCCAGAATGTGGCACTGCAGCAAGGACTGTAGGGCTAGGCAGCGCAACGGGGGCTGCTTGGCGACATGCAAGTTGGGCCCTAAGGAACAGTGGACCCCGACGCGGCAGGGAGCCAACCAGGCTCGCTGCAGGCCTGGAAAGGTGATCGGAGCTGGAGAGGAGGGAGCTACCAGGGCAGATCCTGAGTGGAGGAAAGAGCTCAAGCAAAGATCGGACACTAAAAGATGCCATTTCCGGTGGCATGAGGCTGAAAGTGGCAGACAAGCCGCAACAATGTTGGCTCTGTGAATGAATAAACAAACAAACAAACATTCTCACTTAGAGGATGTCTGCAAAGGCAAGCTGTTCAGGGCCGGCTGGTATAGCTGGTGTACCAGATCTTAGGGATTCGGGCTCCTCCTACCACTGTGTTTCGCTGTGCTCAACACCAACCCCTCCCTTGTGCTACAGGAAGGCTGCTTCAGCTCCGGTGATCACATCTTTGTTCTAGATCATGTTCCGCCTACAAAAAAGACTTACTACGGCACATGCCTTTCCACCTGCCTCTCACTGGCCAGAACTGTTATATAGCCAGTGGTCAAACTATCTTCAGAGGAGGCTAGAAAACATGGTACCCACCCTAGACAGCTGGGAGCCCCAGTAGACAGCAGGGACTCTGTTACTCTATAAGGAGAGAGAGAGGAAGAGAGAGGGAAATGGCTCTGCTGAGCACAGCAGTTGAAGACAGTAATTTGTAAATTGGACATCACAAAATAATTTCTATTGAGAAAAACACTAAGAGCTGGGGGGGTTGGTACACATCTGTAACCCCAACACTTGGGAGGCCAAGGCAGGAGAATAATTATAAGTTGGAGACCAGCGAGGGCTACAAAGTGAGCTCCAAGCCAGACTGAACTGCACAGTGAGAACCTGTCTCAAAAAAAAAGACAAAAAAATAGGAAAAGAGCAGTTAATGCTTAAGATGCTTTTCTTCTTTTTAATTTCTTTCTTTCTTTCTTTTTTGGTGGTCCCATAGATTGAAACTTCTTTTTAATTTCTTTCTTTCTTTCTTTCTTTCTTTTGTGCCAGGGATTGAACCTTCTTTTTAATTTCTTATAATTTTTTCCAATTCTGCATGCATATATCTGATAATCCAAACAACTAATTTGAAGACAACATCATGCAATACAAGAAGCATGGTTGAATTTGTAAAGAGGAAAAAAGAAAAATGCCAAGACCACCATGAGTGCATTATCCAGCAGGCGCCTCTTCCCGAGGGCCACACAGCTCTTGTGCCCAGCCCAGGAAGGCCTTCCTCTGTCACTTTGTTTTCCCTCAGAGCACTTCCCACAGCCTACTGCCATAGCTGTTCACTTGCTGGTCACCTGTGGGTCCCTCATGAATGAGCTCAGGTGGGTGGGAACCTGGATGTGCTCACCTTGGTGAATAGGACCTGCTCCGATCTGGCCAGTCAGGGGGTGTTCTCTAGGCACCTGGTGACTGAGGAAAGAAACAACTGAGGCACACAGCTCAGGGAAGTGTGCTGCATCCTCTTGGGTTAAATAGCAGAGAAGATATGAAAGCCAGTGAGCAAAGGGTGTGAGGAATACTGAATATCTGTGATCAAAAACATGCAAAGTAAAGCAACAGTGAGGTGTTTTGTTCAGCTCTTAAACTACCTAAGTGAAAATGTCAGCAATAATATCTAGTGCTGGCAAAAGAAGAATACTGATGCAGGGTGGTCTTTGCAAAGTGACTGCACAGATCCACCAGGCCAGCAGCTCTGGGGGAATCAGGACCTTGGGGCAGCTATGATGGGCAACATTGGGTTGAAGTAGCTTGACCTGCCCCCTGGAGTTGGGCTGGTCACTGCCCTGGGGTCCCCAAAGAATAAGAAAGAGTACAAAACCACACCTGGAGTGGAGGACAGAAACACCTGTAATGCCAGCACCTGGGAGGTTGAGGCAAGAGGGTCATGACGTCAGCTACCTGGACTACAGGCTGAGAAAACACGGGCAACAGCAGCTAAAACCAAAGATGTGTGCTGAAGAGTTCACCACGCTGCCACTTAGGGAAACAGAAGGATTAAAACAGAAGTTCAAATATCCAACTATGGGGAAATGTTTTAGTAAATTTGGATGCGTAGTCTGCTTTCATTGTGTGTTTGTGATAAAGGCATGGAGCTGGTTCTTCTGCGTGGACGTCCATTCACAGCCCTTTTATGTTTTTCTTTTGAGACAGTCTCAGGTCTCATAGCTTCGGTGGGCTCACAGAACCTTAACCTCCCAGAGTGCTGGAAAGGCACGCAGGTTTTATGCTTAGCCAGAAAACAGACACTTCAACACACACACTATTGAGAAGCACTAAAACCTGGTGAAGGAATACTGCTGCATGAACAAGAGCGAATGTCCAAAATAGCTCATATACAAAATGTATTTGGAAGTCTTGGCATGATGAGATTATGAATTGATTGCTTTCTTCTTTATCTGAATTAAGCACCACACACCTTTCTCCTAGAATACCTCAAAAGCTACATTTCTCATTATAAAGGAACACATTATCTTAAAATGACCTGCATACAAAGTGAACATAGAAAGAATATTATTTAGAGAGAATTATTCCAGTCTTGTTTTTTAAGTTTTAAGCATTTGGAAGACACGGATGATGAATCCCCTCCTAACCACCAGCAAAGGATCTTTTCGTGTCCCTATCAACATAAAGCTAGATGCCCTGTCATCACGTGCTGAGCCCTATGCCACCCAGGTCTGTGCTGGGTGCTTTAGACCTACTGTGATGTGTAAATCGCAGCAACCCTGGGGGTGAGGATTGTCCTGGGAATGGCAAGGAAACGGAGATGGAGAGAGGTAAAGCTACTACTGGCCCAAAGCCCAGCTGTGGCTTATAAATGACAACTTCATCAGAAAGACGTGACCCTTGACTTGTGCCTCATGAAGGTCAGTGATTCACCAGCCATGATGAAGCATGAATTCTCCAGGAAGGACAGCCCCTAGGGAAGGACTTCAGGGTTGGTTACCACTGCCCCTGTGTGTGTGGGGGGGTCACACAAGAGCCTCTGGCACCCACCCTCATCAGTGACCCAGTTGGCAGGCACACTGGGGAAAGGGGAGACCCCCAGTTGGTCATATCCAGAAGGCTGGGAGTGCCGGTGAAGGAGAGGAGGAGAACTCTCGCCAGCTGTAGGCTGGAACGAGAGAAGAATGATAAATGTGGACAGCGACATCTGCACAGCAGGGTCAGGAGGACAGCAGACAGGCAAGAATATTTTAAGAAATGTCACACTGCCCTGTCAGTTGAGTCTCTTGTACATGCAATTGCCTACTAACTACCTCTGGCTTTTGGAATAAGTTTCTCTGGGGAAAAAAAAAGATTAAGAATAAATCATGTGGGTCCCTGAAGTTTACTTGTGTTATACTGATACCTTCCTTTTTCTTTTATTAAGAAATTGATATTGCGTGTGTGATTAATGTTACAAGTTACAATGAGGAAAAATGCATAGAAATATTTTTAGAGCTTCAGAACAACTACTCCTTTAGGTAGTTTGGGGAGCAGTTAATAATATCATTTCCTTCTCCAATTGCTCATGTTCTTTTCTTCTTGCTATTTGGCAGAAAAGAAAGGCCCACGGCCTCAAAGGACTTTGGAGCCTGCAGGAGGCCAGTGGTCTGGCAGGTATTGTACATCTTAGAGTCAAGGGAGAGGCTTAAACCATTATGGTTCAACTTCATCAATTTTTATCATTTTGCCTGGAACTGTTAGCAATCTAAGGGTGGGTTCTAAGAAGAGAAGCGCCTCCCTTTTGCCCCACCCCGATCTTGTGTCTCCCATATAGAGCAAACACTTCATGAGGAAACAAGATTGATAATTGTGATATGGCAACTTGAGTAAGAACCACCCTGCAGATTGGATGATTGACATGGAGGCCAGCAAATAGCAGGGAAGGCCCGCCTCAGATGCGGGTGGCACCAACCGTGAGCTTGTGCTTGGATGGACTAAGAAGGGAAGGAGGAGGTAAGTGGTGCTATCTTGCCGGAGCGCCACCCTTCCCCATTGCCTTTGCACATCTGTCCCAGTCCGTTCACTTTCCCGTCCACTCACGCTGGCAACTGCAGAGCGCCCACACCTTCTGCCTTGCAGTGTCCCTTCCTTGATCTTCTGAGCCCTATGGCCTTCACTTCTGATCCTCTGAGCCTATCTAGTACCACCCTCCTATAATCATACACACGTTTTCTACACTATAGGATCCTGCTCCTATCATGAACCCTAACACAGGACAGAAGTTCAGTGTTCTGTTCCCAGGATTCCAGCAGCTAGCACAGACCCTGGCAGTAGCAAGGCACCCAGCCAAAGTGTGTTGGGGAAGAACCCAGGCCTGGCACCTGGAAGTGTACTGGCTTTTCTCTGGAAACCCCCAGTATCGCTCATCAGAATTCTCTTGTTGAGTGCAAGTGTAAGATAACACTGGCTCAAGAACTGAAACTCAGACTGGGCATGGTGGCACACGTAGCTGTAATCCCAGCTCTTGGGAGGCTGTAAACAGGAGGATCACTATGAGTCCAATCTAGTAGTGAGGCCCTGAATACCCTGCAGACCCTTCTTTAAAATAATAATAATGAAAAGCTGAAACTCAAAACTTCAGAGGTGGCCAGGAAAGAAATAACATAGAGTTAGCAAAGGGCACAGCGAGTGCTGAAATCTGGGCGGCCCTAAGTGCTCACTATTATTCCTATACACCAGGCCCTGTGCTAGCTGCTGATAGTTCCTTATCTGAGCATGATAAGGGGAATAAAAATTGCATCTCTATAATTTCTCTTATCCCTTAATTATGTCAAACGCAGAGCTATCTATGTTCCATGCACTGGCCTACGTTCTTTCCATATGCTGTTTAGGTTATAGATAGAATTAATTTCTAGCTTATAACTGAGCAAGTTGAGACTTGGAAAGGTTGAGTTCTTGTGGCCATGCTCCACGGCTGGCCTGCATGAAGCCCAGGCTCAGAGTCCTGCAGTATGATGTCTGTGCTCACCTGCTCACTGACCATCACAGCCTTCCCCAGGTGCAGGCCCGAGAGCACTGGTTTCTGGCCATCAGGAACTCAAGATCAGAATGTATGCTGGTAGTGTACTCCTGTAATCCAAGCAGTCCAGGAAGCAGAGGCAGGAGAATCCAAAATTAGAGTCTACCTTGGGCAACTTACCGACCTAGTGAGAACCTGTCTCAAGCTAAAAGATACAAAAAGTACTGAGGATACAGCTTAGTGTCAATCACCTGGGTTCAATCCCCAGCACGGACAAAAGAAGAAGTGAAAAAGCAGATTCCCAGGACTGCAGCTGAAGAAGCAGAATCTCTGCAGGTGAGGGGAGCCTGAAAATTCCCGCCCAAAGACACCCATCCAGGTAATTCAGATGCAGAGCTGTTATATCTGTGGCTAAATGTTCCCCAAAGCCTTGTGTGACACAGGTGGGCTTTTATAGAGGTGGCTGGATCAACAGTATGTAATGCTGGAATTGATTCCTGGTATAATGCTAGACTCAAGGGCACTAGAATTAAGGGTGTGAATGGTACCCATGCCCTACATAGCCTGGATAAGATTTGAGGGACAGAGAGGCCTGTGGTCACCTTTGCTTTGCTTTGCTGCCCTCTGCCCACCATGAGCTGTTTTTCCTCTTCAATGGCTGTCCGCCATGCCTCCCTGCCTTGAGCTACCCGATGAGGGTCTGAAGCCTCTATGAACTGTGAGCTACACAAAGCAGTCCCTCCTTAGCTTTTGGCTTTGGGCATTCCATCTCAACAATATGAAAAGCCGGGCGTGGTGGCTCACGCCTGTAATCCCAGCACTCGGGAGGCTGAGGCAGGAGGATTGGTGTGAGTTCGAGACCAGCCTGGGCTACAAAAGTGAGCGCAGGACCAGCCTCAACTGCATAGTGAGACCCTGTCTCAAAAAGACAAAAAAAAAAGAAAAAAAAAAAAAACAATATGAAAAGTGACGAAGAAGCCAACAGCAGAGTTGGTAGCCACAGCCCTCGGTCGTGTTGCGTTCCCATCTGTCTCATGCCAGGCAAGGAAAGAAAAGAACAGGATGTGGAGGGAGGGGGGAACTTGGCTGCGGTTGGCATCTTCTTCAGCTTAACACTGAGGCCCCCACACTTCTGCCTTGGTGGGGCCTCAGCGGGCTCCCCCAGTGTTGATGGGACCTCATGAACCTTGGAAGGATTCAGTGGCCCTCTGTGCCAGGGATTGCTGCTAAGATGGTGCCACTTAGGCAGTCAACTACCAGTAAGAGCAGTAAGATGAAACTGAAGTGTGGCCAGGTCAAACCCTGTGAGATCGGGGCACCACTGCCCGGGTGGCTGCTGTGGACATGTGGATAGTCATTGGCAGATGAGGGCAGCACAGTGGCCAGAGGGAGGGGTAGAGACTGCAGGAGGGGCCTGAGGATGGGATTCTGGGGTGGGGACCCATGGCTGCTCCTGCAGCAAATCTCTGGGCTTCAATTTCCTCATCTGTAAAAGCAAATTTGCATTATTGTTAGAAGGCTGTTACGACGTCTTCTGTGCTTTGCTCGGCCCTGTGAATCCGACCCTGCTCTGTCTCTAGTCAGCGGTCCATCTTTGTTACAAATGTCTGTGAAGTCGCTTTGCCCCTTTGACACTGACACATGAAGAGAATGAGCTGTAGTGTGGTTTGCGGACTTGCCAGAGCTGTCCAGCAGGGGTCTGCAAAGCCAGGATGTTATCCCAGATCTGCTGCATGCCACCGCCTGTCCTGGTACTACCCAGAGCTTCTCCAGTGTCCCTTCCTCGCCTGTTTTCATTACCATTTGCCCAACACAGGAGCAGTTCTTGTGGGGCTGCTACATTCTAAGCCTCTACATAAAAAGCCCAGTTGGCTCATGTGCCTGGCAGGGAATAGGCACAGACCCACCTGCGGCTCTATTCATGGAAGATGTGTCACCACACCAGGACCCCAGGGGTGTCCAGCAAAGAGAGGGGCCTCAGCTTAGCTAAGGAAGAGCCAGAGCATAGGTCTTAAGACTGCAATCTATGACCCAAGTGGGCAACCTGGGGAGACCCTCTGTGGAGTGTGTATGTAGAATCTTCAAGCACCCTGGGGGTCCCTGAGAAACCTAGACCTTGAACACCAGCTCCAACCTTAGACCTCTCGCTCACAGCTGCTTCTGAACTCAGGGCCTTTGCATTGGTTGTGGCCTCTGCTGAAGACACCATTCTCCCCACTTGAAAGAAGAGTCTTCCTTCTTCTTTGCTGTCCTAGGTTCAGGTCACGATCCTCTCCTAAAGGAGGCCTTTGTTGACCACTGCAAGGAAGTGGCACCCTGAACCCATGTCCACCTGTCCCTCCCCTGCCCCAGTTCCCTCAGGGTTCTCAGCACAATCTGAAATGCCCGTCCTGGAGAAGAGCCTGACACGCGGTTGATTCTCAATGAATATGTGTTGCATGAATGGGTAAGTGAAAAGAATAAATGGGAAATCTTACTTCGTTTGGCAATAAAGACCCAGGAAACTATACTCATGAGTGCCTCCCTCGTTCTGGTTCACAAAGGTAGAGACCACAAGAAATAACAACAGGCTTGGTAACCACTTAACAACCTCCCAGCAGCTATATCCACACACACTGCCGGGCACCGGGCACCGTTCCAAAGCTAAAGAGGCACTAATAGCTTTTATGTCAAGAGGTAGGAGCGTAGGCCCGCAGTGTCCCTGGGCCCTGTCAGGCTGCACTATCAGACTGGTCACTGTGTTAATTGGTCCTGTCTCACCTAGCCACCCTGGGCTTCCTTCTGCATGTCTGGGATGGTGACAGGGTTCCTATGCAGAAAAGACAGGTCCTGAGGAAGTGTGCTGGCATAAAGGCAGCCACATACTGGAAAGAGTTAACCTGCAGCCTGACTATCTAGGCTCAGGACCCGAAGCTAGCTGGCCCAGGAATGGGCGGGGAAGCCCTGGAAGGTGGGGTGGCTGGGCTCACACTGACTGACTCCTCCAGCACAGAGGAGCAGATGCATGCCTGACTGGACCAAGGCTGGTGAACTCCAGGTGCCTTCAGGAATGGCTGAAAAAGCCCACACCTGGAAGTCACTCCCTGCCTGCCCCTCCCTGGCAGGTTGCACTCGGGAGCTGCTCTGATCATCAGAGGAATGAGCCGGGAGAGAGCCCTGCGCCAGCCCGCAAGCCCTTGGTAGGACGCAGAGGGGAGGATGGACGTGGTGGACAGCCTTCTCACGAACGGCAGCAACATCACACCTCCTTGCGAGCTCGGCTTTGAAAATGAGACACTTTTCTGCTTGGATCGGCCCCGGCCTTCCAAAGGTAGGTGCCAGAGGCTATTATTTTCATTCAAAAAACTCCTGAGTTGCAGGGAGCAATCCCGTCAAGGTAAAACTGATAAAGAAAACCTAGCAAAGTCATTGTGAGACAAGGCTGAGCAGCGCCCTATGCTCAGAAGTTTGGATTAAAAGATCAAAAGCAGACTCCAGTCAAAATAGTCGTGCTGTTCTCTGCGGGAGAGTTGGGGACCCAGGCATAGCCCTTGGGAGGACAAAAGCAGAGGGAGGCAGAGCTTTATGTGTGAGAAAGGAGGACAAGCGTGGCAGCCCGAACTTACAAGCCCTGCAGAAAAGGTGCTGTCACCACGGAACAGTTGCCTTTTCTCAGGGAAACCTAGCATGACGAAGTGATTAAAACAAAATAATACTTAGCCTCTAGGAAAAAAAGCTGGCACCATTCAGCCGCGCTGTCCTCAGGAGGCACCGGTATCCTGAGAGATTCTTTTAACAAGCCAACCTTTCAAAAGCAACTGAATCACCCCGTGCTTTGCTCAGTTGTTTCTGCAAAATGTTGTCTATGTGGGAAGCAGAGGGGCTGCTGGGGAGGGGGGCAGGAAACGGCGCTAGGATGTTAGCATTCTGTGCTCATCACCCACTTCCCGCCGCTGTGCCGTCCCTGACCCCCCTCGCAGAGTGGCAGCCGGCAGTGCAGATCCTCTTGTACTCCTTGATATTCCTGCTCAGCGTGCTGGGAAATACGCTGGTCATTACGGTGCTGATTCGGAACAAGAGGATGAGGACGGTCACCAACATCTTCCTGCTCTCGCTGGCCGCCAGCGACCTCATGCTCTGCCTCTTCTGTATGCCCTTCAACCTCATCCCCAGCCTGCTCAAGGATTTCATCTTTGGGAGCGCCATGTGCAAGACCACCACCTACTTCATGGGTGAGCTGCTGCGGGGCGCTGTGTGCAGGGCTGGCTCCAGACCCCTCTCAGAGCCAGACCTTCCCAAGCCTGACTGGGTTCTGAGGCGCTCAGCCTCTGGCTGTGCTATGTGCACGGGTACAGGTGCTGGTTTGTAGGAAACCAGCCCTCCTACATTACCAGGGCTCAGAAGTCCAGATGAAAACACAGAGCAGGTTGAATATGTTTGCTCCATCTTCAAAAGGATTCAAAAGTATAGGGGCAGTGCTGGCCTGGCACCCACAGGGCCCTGGGTTCAATCCCCAGTACCGAAAGCAAACAAAGTGACTTCAAGCTGCTATCCTTTCTGGGAGTGGATGATGGTACCCTCATCTCTCCTCGGCTTATGGGGAGGGCGAACAGCATGGAGAAGCACTCTGCTACTGTGTCTCTTGTTTTCTTTGCTACCAGAGACTATTTTTAAATCAGGTTTGTCGTCGGTCTAGTTTCTCTTCTCAAGATTCACTTCCTAAATTATTCCCCAAAATGGCCAGGACTGTGTCGGGCAAAGGATGAAAGGAAGGGTGAGAGAGAGGAGAGACTCACAGAGAGAGAAAGAGGGAGAGGGAGGAAGAGAAAGAGAGGGGGAGAGAGAGACAGAGACCGAGATAGAGACAGGCAGAAACAGATACAGACAGAGACAGACAGACAGAGACAGAGAGACAAAGGCAAACAGAGACAGAGATAGAGAGACAGACAGAAACAGATACACAGAGAGACAGACAGACAGACAGAAACAGATGCAGAGAGACAGAGACAGAGAGACAGACAGAAACAGATACACAGAGAGACAGACAGAGACAGACAGACAGACAGAAACAGATACACAGAGAGACAGAGACAGACAGAAACAGATACACAGAGAGACAGAGACAGACAGAAACAGATACACAGAGAGACAGACAGAGACAGAGAGACAGAGGCAGGCAGAGAGAACAAGAGAGGGGGGTGGTCTCTGCCCCTCATGAAGAGTTGAGTGTGTGCCTGAGGGCTGTGGATCACCCCAGCCGACCCTGACATCCTCAACTCTTCACTAATGATGAAGTAAAGATTGCAGTAAGTCTCCCAAGAGCTGGAGATCTGTGAGAACTTTGCTGTCCCAGCCACTGTGCTGGTGCTTTTATCCCTTCCGTGTCCCAACCTTTCTGTGGTGTAAATCCAGTGAGGAGAAAGTGACTATATTCCTGGCCATTCTGAGAAATAGCTGGGAGAGAGCGAAAGGCAGGAAATGTGGAGGCAAAGGCTTTCTCGTGTAACCCAGGGCTTGTGAACTACGCAGCATAGGGCTGAGCTAGGGGAGGCTGCGGTGACCAGAAAGTTGTAAAAATTTATGTTTTTTCAAACTGAGAATGTGGGTCCAGCACAGATAAAATGGACATGAATTACTGACCTGCATTTTCACACTGTAATGATAATGCACACACTCCATAAAATACAAAACAGCAAGCATGGTGAGAAGGGAGACCCTAGCCCCCCTACCTACGGAAAACTTTAGTTACAGAATGGAGTTTTTCTCTTCCATCTTTTTTTTTTTTTTTACTATGTATTTTTAACAGATGACATTTTAAAAGTAAGCATATTCTCTTTTTGGTTTTTTTTAACGTGTGTACGAGAAATTGTTAGAAAATTAATGCTCCCAGCTCAGCCTTCAGTGACCTTTCAGGGTTACAGAGTCCTTGAGCACCTCGGTTGTGCAGGTCACTTTAACCATGTGGGCATGTGTTTCCATGTCGAGTTCTGATTAGTGCTTTTCTTTAGATTTCTCAAAATCCTTTTCGGCAGCATGGCAATGTATTTTTATCCCCTTGGTTATTATTTAATGAGCACCTTCAGCCTAAGCAGGAGTGATATCGCAATCAAAGCTCAAGAAACTTATCTGAAAACTGGCAGTAGATGTATTTGCCAACACATTCTCTTAACTGCCTTAAATCCTTTTGGAACAAAGCTGGGAATCAATCATCTCTTTAAAACCCATGCACGCACGCACACACACACACATAATATTTCTGCCTCCCTTTGATATTAAGCCTGGGCAAGTATGATACGCCAAAAGCCAGTGAGCAAATGAACTTTGTGTTTCCACACTGACACAGCTGCCCCTTCGCCTCTTTGCAGGCACCTCTGTGAGTGTATCCACTTTCAACCTGGTTGCCATATCACTGGAGAGATACGGAGCAATTTGCAAGCCCCTGCAGTCCCGCGTCTGGCAAACAAAATCGCACGCTGTGAAGGTGATCGCCGCTACCTGGTGCCTGTCCTTCACCCTCATGACTCCGTACCCCATTTATAGCAACTTGGTGCCTTTTACCAAGAACAACAACCAGACCGGGAATATGTGCCGCTTCCTGCTGCCCAGTGATGTCATGAGGCAGACCTGGTAAGGTGGTGATGAGTTGATTTTTTTCTATAACTTTATTGAAGTTTCTAATATGAAAAACTAGAATGCCTTCTTCAGAGTGGTCGAGACTGGTGTCACAGAGGTTTTTTGAGGAGGGTTATTCTACCCTGGCTCTGAGAATGACAGAGAGAGCAAACACTTTAGTAACCTGCTCTGTTTTAAATGTCACACTTACATTGCTTCAATTAATCCTCCACAGATCCTCTAGGATAGGTACTATTGTTGTGTCCATTTTACAGATGAGGAAGCTGAGGCTAGGAAAGGCTAAGTTGCTCAAACTCACAAATCCAGGCAGTGGCAGAGCTACTGTTCAGAAGGCAGGCTGGATGGCTCAGAAAGCTATCATTTTTTCATCGACCTAAGATAGCTGCTCCACTGCATTTCTTACAGCTGCAGCTGTGGGACTCATCCAGATAGTTCACCAGAATAAGGTGGGATTCTAACACCAGCTCCTGGGCTTTCCTGCTGGGTGATCTTGGACAAGTTCCCATTAGTGGAACTTCAGATTCTTTATCTCTGCAAAGAGTTAATTAAACAGAGCTTGAAGATCTAACTCACTGGGCTGATGCATAATTCAAGCCAGAGCCTGCATATAAAATGTCTTTATAAAGGGTGACACAAACGCAGGATGCATTTCCTAATTCCAGGGCTGTTTCAGAAGCAGGGATCTTAAACATTCAGAGCAGCTCAAAACTTCCAACACATCTGCTTTCTTGCGTCCCACATTCATCCCAATCAAGGAGCACACACACAAGAATTAAACCACAGAGGAGAGGGACATTTCTAAGACCTGAAGAGGAGTCTTCTCAAAGCGTGTCCAATTGCAATGAAAAATGGCCCAAGCGCTGTAAGCCTCTGACAATTTTATGGCTTTATCAAGCCGACCTTAGACGAGCCTGACTGTGCAAGTGATTGAGGGGCCAGGCTCAGAAAGCAGGACGCTGTGAAGTCTCAAGCATCAAATGTGTTTGGTGAAAGCATGGCTACTCCTGCGTGAGCCTGGGTGTGCTGCTGCCTAATTTCCTTGGGTCTCAGGGAATGGATGCTTGTGGCTTAGGAGCTACAGAACCCAAAAGAATCCTCCCCAACCCATAGCGAAGTGTCTGATTATTCTCTTGTCATAAAGTCAACAAGTTGTGGGTTCTGATGCCTAAGAGTACAGGTTCTAGAATTGTATTACTTGGGTTCAAACTCCACCTCTCCCATGAGCTGTGCAACTTTGGACAAGTTATTCAGTCTCTTGAAATTTCAGTCTCCTCACCTGTACTCTGGAGCCTAGGATTGATAGTATCTACTTCAAATGTTACTGTGGGAATTAGATGCAGTAATACATGAAAAAGGCTTAGCCTAGCAGGTAGCACATAGGATAATTCCTAGCAAATGTAAGTTCTGATTATGTTTAATTTTGGCAATAGATATAATAATAATTCAAGATATAATTCATCTTCTCTCATTTCCTAAGCTTTCATTAATACATATTCTAGGGGCGGTTTCCTTAAGTGGACCCCAAGCTTTGAATTCTGGACTCAAGTGGTCTTCCCACCGCACCCTCCTAAGCATCTGGGACAGTAGGTGTACAGACTCACGCTAGCCTATTCATTATTTTTAACATGTAAACTTGTTTCAAGCGCAGAATTAAGCCAAGCTTTTCTATTTAACTAGTCCTTCACATAGGTCTTTATTCTTTTTTTTTTTTTCTTCTTCTTCCTTTTTTGTATTTAGTACAAGGTCCATCTACAGGGTCTCACTATACAGATAGGACTCATAGCGATCCTCCTGTTTTCACCCTCCCGAGCACTGGGATTACAGGTGTGCATCCCCATGCCCAGGCTCAGTCACCATCTCAGCGTGCCCCCAGGGTCAGGGCTATCACGGCACACTGGGGATCCAATCCCAGTCCCTGTGTCTGCCTACGCATGTACTTTAATCTGCAGAGCTTTCTGGCTGGCCCTAGGTCTTCATCCTGAAAGAGAAAAATAAACAGCTTCTAATGACTGATCTGCCAGATGTAGACTTTCTGACAGTACTAAATACTAGCAACCAGTATGTCCCCAGTTGAGGCAGGGCCGTAGCCTCACCATTCTTCCCCATTTGAGTTCAAAGGCTGTGCTGCTGGTCACTGGGTTTCCTCTCATGTCTCCAGGCACACGTTCCTGTTACTCATCCTCTTCCTTATTCCTGGAGTTGTAATGATGGTGGCATACGGATTAATCTCTCTGGAACTTTACCAAGGCATAAAATTTGATGCTAACCAGAAGAAATCTGCTAAAGGTAACTACCTCACAGCAGTATGTTTATGCAGATCCTCTATCCTTTTGGATGGTTCTAACAGCGCGTACTGAGATACTGGAGATATCTGGAAGCATTCTTCCCAGGCTCTGTATGGTGAGGCACAGTCGTGAGACCTCCATCTCCGTATTTGTTCCTCTGTAAAGTGGGGAAATACAGTAATTCCTCTCAAAAGAGTATTGAATGGGCTAAGAGAAAATAATATGCTGATAACTCAGTTATAAAAGTAGGGCCACATGCTGCTCCTATCTGTCACATTGCAAACAGATTGCTCCAACACAGTGCACCATGAGTCACTGTTCTTGGGTCTCTCTAAGAGCATTAAAGAGAAACAAGCCCAGCTTTAGGATTTTTTCCCATCTCTCTCCTTGCTTTCGCTGCCACACTGCAGGAGCCACAATGCCCCGCATCTTCCCATTCTGCCCAAGCCACTAGCCCCTGAAGCTGTCACCGATGCCTATGTTGACATCACCTTTCCCTTTCCCCACTAATCCCTTGGTCAGCTCCTTAATATGGACATAACCAAGTCACTCTGCTTTCTAGGTTTCTTCTTGGATTTTTTTCCATTTATCAAAAAAAGTAATCAAAACTTACAAGTAGGCAGGGGAGAATATGGATATTTTCTTTCTTCCTATTTTAAAAATTTATGTTTCTGAGTGCTACTATTCATTCTATAATAATTCTTTATCCGTATAGTCTCAGTGCAAGATAACATTGTATTATATATTATGCTACAGATGCATGATTTTACTAGTTTCAAGTAGCTTTGCAGTCAAGCCGAGTTTAGATCCATACTTATCCTGCTTGGGCCACAGCGTCTATTGGATTATCCAGTTCAGGTTTGGCCTGGCTTCTCAGGCAGCGAGAGGTAGGGGCTCTGTGAGCCCTTGTCAGGCCTGACCCACCTGCGCAATAAACATGTCCCTTGCCTGTCCAGAAAGGAAGACCAGCACCAGCAGCAGCGGCCAACTCGAGGACAGCGACGGGTGTTACGTGCAGAAGTCCAAGCACCCCAGGAAGCTGGAGCTTCGACAGCTGTCCCCCAGCAGCAGTGGTGGCAGCAGGATCAGTCGCATCCGGAGCAGCAGCTCCGCTGCCAACCTGATGGCCAAGAAGCGGGTGATCCGCATGCTCATGGTCATCGTGGTCCTCTTCTTCCTGTGCTGGATGCCCATCTTCAGCGCCAACGCCTGGCGGGCGTATGACACTGTCTCTGCCGAGCGCCACCTCTCCGGGACGCCCATCTCCTTCATCCTCTTGCTCTCCTACACCTCCTCCTGCGTCAACCCCATCATCTACTGCTTTATGAACAAACGGTTCCGCCTCGGCTTCATGGCCACCTTCCCCTGCTGTCCCAACCCAGGGCCCCAAGGGGTGAGAGGAGAGGTGGGGGAGGAGGAGGAACGCAGGACCACAGGGGCGTCTCTGTCCAGGTACTCCTACAGCCACATGAGCACTTCTGCTCCGCCCCCATGAGCTGGGCCCTGCGCCACCCAGTGCTGTAGAAAGGAGGCCACAGGAGGAGGAAGAGAGAAGGAAGGAAAAGAGGAAGCAGGAAGAGGAGGAAGAAGAGACAGAAGGGAGGAGAAAGAAGGCCGGTTCCCCGAGGACAATCTCCACTGTCTGTATTGTATTCTTCTCTTCCTGGAGAGGAAGCCCTGCTCTGGGATGGCCCTGACTTGGTGGTGTCCAGGCAGGTGGGATATTCTCTGAAATACCAGCGGAGAAACCAGGGCCAGACAATGACAGGAGTCTACAGAGTCACGCTGCAAATGCAATCCGTCTCCCAGCCTCTGTTCAAAGGCAGATGTGGACCCTACAGAGCTTTAGCAAGTTCTGGAACACCCCACATCACGCTCCAGAACAACATGCTTCTATATTCTGCTGCTTCTGCTTGTGCAGACCTGTGGAGACCGCTCCGTCCCAGGAAACCCATCGCTCTCTAGTGCCTACTACAGCCCCCCATCTTCCTGCAGTCGCCTCCTTCGGCCACATTGTGTAGGGCACACCATTCTGGTGTTCTTTGACTCATGCATCAGGGCAGGGCATTCAGAAGCACAGGCTATGCCATCATCATCAGAAAAACCGAAGGAATGGGGTCCTAAAGAAGCAGTGTGATGGAGCTCATACTTCCACGAAAAAAAGGGATGACAGTGCAAAAAACTGCACGGGAGAGTACCTTCCTGTAAGGGATGCTAAGCACAGGGGGTGCACTGCGACCCTTTTCTGTTTCCCCTTTAGGGTGACTTTAAACCTCATTACTTCATTGCCTCAACTTAATTTCCCATGTTTACCTCCACTTCCTCTTTTCAGGTACAAAGAATTGTGAATAATATGTACCTGGCCACAAATCTAAACAGGTTTGGTCAGGCCCAGAAGTAAAGCTGGCATAAATGCACTCAGTTAGCAAATAGCATTTTAATGCCAAGACCATCTATGCTTCTAAGTATAGCCAGTGTTTGCTGATCATTTGTTAAATATTATATATATCTATATCTATATATATATATATATATATATATATATATATATATATATATACATAGATATATATACATGCTTTTTACATATAGGTGTACCTTCTGGTGTGTTAACAAAAAGGAACTCTTAAGAGATGTTGAAAATCAGCAAGTTTTGCCCATTCTGTATTCTTTTATAAAATAGTTTTCTGTAAATTTTGTTGCCAAGTTAATGGTGAGATGCCTCTATACTAACTTAGAAATCTCAATTGTAAATAAGATACAAGGGACGCACAAGATACCAGGGAAGCACCGTTCTAGGACAGTGTGTATCAGTCCAGTCTAGCAAGATCTTTTTTTTTTCTGAATTACATTTTCCAATCTGGTAAAATAAATCACTATGGCCACTTTTGACAGCAGCAAACTTACGTAATGGTATGAGAAGTACATAAACACAGAAAATAAAACAAAAGCAAGGAAAGTGTGTAGCCATGTGCCTACAAACACCTGAAAAACGTGCCTGTTTTCCTCTTGCTTCATTCGGCTCGTCTGTACCCACTGACCCAGGCCAACAAACTGTGGGCTGGTGTCAGTGATCAGTCCCTCAAATGTCACTGTGGAAAGGGCAGTGTGACAAGAGGCAATGGGGTAACAGGTGCTGTGCAGTTGACAGGGTGTGGGCGTCCCATTTGCTCTCTGGCAGGTGACAGCCATGTGCCAGGAGGAAACAGAGAGTGTGATTCTAGAGAAGACTTTGAGGGCCAGGCTGTCGCTTCTCTGACTGCCATCTTATTTTTCTTTCACTAACCATCTCAAGGTAACTTTTACCAATGCAAGGTAAAAATTTAACCAAATAAAATGTGCAGTTGTAATGGTGAAAGACGTATGAAAGAAAAATGTCTCCAGTAGTTCGGTGTGTCTGACATTAGCTACAGTCTTCCTGTCAGAAGAATGTCTTCCCTTCTCACAGGCTTAATATGTAAGTAAAAAAGATATCACCAATTATTAGGGACATCCAGGATTTCCAAAGATATGTTAACATAAAATATGGTTCCCCCAGCTCAGCTAATGAAAGTATAGATCAAACTAATTCTAATTTCAGGTAAGCAATGAAAACTTTTTGTATGACTATGTCACATGCCCTAAAATACGTCTGTATTTTATCTGACAACCCTACTTTGAAATATTTAGAACTACAAAAATATAAAGATGATTTTCCAGATATAATGTAATAAAATTCCTCTGTTCATTAAATTATCGGAAGGTCTTTTGCTTAATGAAATCCTTTTCTAAAAGGAGAAGGAAAACCATTAACTTTCAGAATCTCTGTCTGACCTTTGGAAGAGTCTGGTTTTACTGACTTCTTAAAAATTTAATATAATGCTATTTTCAGACTTTGCTAACTGGCTTTATTTCATGTTAAAACAGATGAGGAACTAAAGTGGCTATGGAGTTTTAAAAAAAATCAATTTTCTGGTATTTTCTAGTGGTTTCTGGTAGTTTCCTCCATCACTTTGGGGAAAGATTAGGACACTAGAATGGAGAGTTGTATATTTGTCCTTTAATTAAATCCTGTGTACCGCTGGCTTATGTGCCCCCATCACCGTGGCAACCTCTCCTAATAAACCTGTGCTGGTGAATGAGTAGTGCCTGTGTTTCTAGGGCTCAGTTACACAGAGGTTCCTTTCCTTCACATGAAATGTAACCTTCACAAGACAAGTGACAGTGGCTATGTGTCCCCCAGTCACCCCCACAGTGTAATTGCTCAATAAATGTTGCGAGTGACTGCTAGGATTCCGGAGCTCTGTACTTTTTTTTTTCCATTCACAGCTGTGCCTCTCAGTAAGTGGAAGCTTATTCTTAGGGGGAGAGCAGAGGATGAGAGCAGAGTTCTGACAAGAGTCCTTCCTCTCTGGCTGCCTCCCCACCCAAGGTTCTGGCACGCCAGCATCTGCAGTCATCTCCGCCTCTCTTTTCCTCTGGCCTGTGGGCAGCACCGAGATCCAGTTGTTCACATTGAGAACAGTAACACCCCATTCCCATGTTTCTAACCTGGCTCACTCCTTGGGGCTGATAAACATCAAAGTGCACATGGCTTGGCTCCTGTGCGTTTGCTGCTGCTTGTCCTCTGGGTGCCTTGCTGGGCTGTCCCCCGGCTTGCGCCACATCAGGCTCCTTCCTATGCCTAATCTCAGTACCAAGCATGGCACTCCCGATCCCCACTTCACTGGGTGTCCTAGACCTCTCAGGCTGCCTAGGCCCCTCTGTTGGCACAGCACAAGGACAGCCCCACTGTGCCCCCTGCTCCACTGCAGCTTTTGCAAGCCCGGTCTTGCACAGGAGGTGAGATGGGAGAGGTACAATTATCCAGCACTTTATGAGGGCTCAACAAGTGCTTCATGGAATGAATGAATGAATGAATGAATGAATGAATGAATGAATGAATGAAAATGGAGTTGTTCCTCAGTACCAGACCTTTCCTGGCCACTTCAAGCAGGGAACACCTTCCCACCCAGGGCAGAGAGTACAGTAATGATTGTACAAAGCCAGGCTGACTGACAAGTCACACCTGCACGTGATGTGTAGCAAACCTTACCCTGAGATCATTAACCAAAACATCCACTTCTGTGAACAATAAAGATGAAGCCCACAGGCCTGTGTCCCACTGGCTGTCACTAACTTCTACATGGCTCCACATCGCTTCCCTGAGGGGCAGTTTTCTCTTGCACATAATAAGTGATGAGAGATTGTGACTCAGTGGGTCAGAATTTGATCTGCTGTTATTACTGCTTTCCCTCAATTTCATCAGAGGATCAGTAAGCCAAGGGGCAGGATCAAGCTGTATTTTAATTCCACCAAATGACTGTTGGTATTGGGCGACATCTGGTATTCTAAATAATCAATAGCAGCTACTTAGTTTCCTGTGATGCTGCCCAGGTCCTGGTCCCTGTGCTGTGTTAACCTCAAGGAAGAGATCCCAGTCTGGACCAGTGAACATCTGGTCTACCTCACTCAGAGCTCCCTGATGGTGCAGGATTCAAAAGCTGGATTTTTGCGCTTATGTCTTGAATGCTTTGGTCCCTGTTTTTATTTATAGAAGTACAATTCCATACTTTGCCACCTCACAGGAAAACCAAGAGATAGCATCACCAGAGTTTCCCTCTCTGGCAAATTATCAACAATTTCAAACAGATGTGTTTTCTCAGAATCATCAGAAAGAAAACACACACAGGCCAACTTATCCATTAGCCCGAAGTGTAAAACTTCCAAGTGTCCATTTCCCTGTTATCTTTTATCAAATTCTCCTTCCCCAGTGAAATGGAAAGGCCATTGTTGTCTGCAGAGCGTCTCTAGCATGTCTGATGTCCCCTGAACTTCCAGCTCACCTGTCAGCAATGGGACTGGTTGTCATATCTCAAACCACTCCTGCTTCTCCTCCTCGCTCCTGCTAATGGTGCCTGGCTCTCCCCAGTTTTCAGCCTCCCAGCCTGGCTCATCTTTAGAAGGACAGTGTCAGGATGTCGTGAGGAACTTTGGAGACGGGAAGACTTGGATTCGTATTCCAAGCCCCACTGATGGCAAGACAGCAGGCAAGTCACTCAGTCTTTGAGTCCCAGCTTCTCGGCAGGAGTGCTTACATCATAGGGTTTTGTAAAAGTGAAAGAACATTAATGCTAAAGGATGTTAATGATATTAACTGTAGTGATTGTTTTCAATGGTTTCCATGCTCACATGATAGCTGTGGACAAGCAGTGGCAAGTTGCCCAACACTCCAAAGAGAGGGATAAATACAATGGCATAGTTTGCTGAGGCAGTGACAGGACACAAGAGGGCGGAGTAAAATAGCTACCGTGAGGACAGAAGGCAGAGGTGGGAGAGAAAGCTATTTTTCTGAATGTTCTGCATCTTTAAATAAACAAGTTCTAAGTGAAGAATGTCTCAAAGCAAGGCACTTAATAAACAGCCATCAGAAGAGAATGGATTGCTGGGCCCCAGGCCCTTCAGGCACTGATGCCTTACTTAAACCTCACCCACTGTCATTTGTACTTTCTGAGAAAATTTTATCAGTTTGCGCGGTTCAGGTCACCCGGTACCTTTCTCACAGAGGCTCAGGGCTCTCATACTATGTGTGCATAGACTTCTGGCTGCCCAGCCATGGCTCATCCCCCTACCACCCTCCTCACTCACTATTTTCTAGTGAAACCCTACGACATACAGACATTTGCTGACTGTCTTCAGAAAAGAAACATCCAGCTCTAAGGAGTAAGCCTGGGTGGGTCTGTGCTGCATGTGGTAATCCCACTCCAACGTGCTACTTACTTGTTTGGGGCTCAGTTGGCCAGTGATGTCTAATAGCACCTTCTCTGGCTTAAGAGAGAAAGCCCTACTTTGTGGCAAGTTTGCTAATTTCTGTCATGCAAATACCCCCATGCTGGCCAATTTTAAATTATTAGCATGGCATTATTGGAATGGGCATCCTGAACACCATTCTATATTATTTCTATCATGCAGCTAAAAGAAACATAAGTCATCAAGAACACAGATAATAAGGAAATAGCCAGTGAAATACAAGAGGCTTGTGGTTTCTGGGTTTGTCAGTATTTGTTATATCACACTTCAGTAATGAATAACTGTAGCCTAATTAGCATCTCAAGAAACAGAGTGCAATGAACAAAGCTCAGGGACAGCTGTGGTCTGTTACTGGGAATCCCAGAATGCTGGGACTCCAGGTGATAGATAGCAGCTTCACCTGTGGGCTCCCTGTTTGTTGCTTTTTCCCTTGCTTGGAATGTTAACAGTTAACATCTGTATGAACCTAGTAATAAGGAAAAAGTGGAAGTTAATAGAGATCGTGGTCACGTTTGTGACTATGCACACGGTCCTCCTTTACTAAAGCGATTATGCACGAGATCACATTCAGTAGCCTGAAATAAAGCTGATTTGCTTCAGGGGTTCTTTGCTCAATGAGGGATGAATCTCAGTGAGTCCTCTGAGCTACCTTCATTGGGTCTTCTCACTGTTTCTTTTGGCACT
The DNA here is from genome assembly GCA_004027025.1 of Myocastor coypus. Taxonomy (NCBI): domain Eukaryota; kingdom Metazoa; phylum Chordata; class Mammalia; order Rodentia; family Myocastoridae; genus Myocastor; species Myocastor coypus. Next base: position 1,231 of record PVJA010008847.1, on the reverse strand, counting down.
GACTCATAATATACAACAAATAACCCCCAAATCTAGCACTGGTCACCATAAATGAACGTGTTCAAAGGCCCTTTTGATAACCAAGCCCTTCATCTATAAAATATACAGACCTGGTCAGTGATTTTCAAATTTTAATACAGAACAATCTTTATCTCCCTGCCCCCCAGTAATTCTGCACAGAAGTCTAACATGGGAAAGAGATAGCTGTACAAGTGTTCTGGATGAAGAAACAGGGCTTCAAGATCCTTCTTGAAGTCCTGGTGGGACACCCTGGGTTGTACACAGCATGGCTTAAAAACCATTCGTCTGAGAGCACTTCAGGACCACCAACCCAAGATGCTAAGGCCTGTGACATCAGCCTTCGTCAGGACTAGCAACGGCTTCCATTCAGCGTGGCCTCCTTCACAAGCTTAGAGCCTTCACTTCCAGGCTCACTGCACCTACACTGGCTCTGTGGGGCAGGCAGACACAGCCTCTCAGTTACTGACACCCTCATGCATCATTCAGGCCAACCCTGGCATGGCTTCAAGGCTCTCGCTGTTCATTTCCTGCCAAAGATGCCTTGGCCTGGTGCTTGCTGGCTGAGGCCTGGGCTCTGTTCTCAGTGGCGGACATAAGGGGTTCCTACCCCTAGTGGGAGTCACCCCTCCCCAGGAGGCCTTGCTCTGCCACTCATCACAGGAGACCTCAAGTCATGCAGGGTGACTGGAGTTTTCTAATCTTCCTGTCAAAATAAATAAATAAAGTCTCCAGCAAGGGCTTTATCACCACACTAATGATGATTTCTTAGTCTCAGACCTCCCTTGGGAGGATTAATTACCTCTGACCTCAGGTCTGTCCCAACCTCCTGCCATGTTGATGCTTTAGCCCTGATGGAAGTTTCCAGAAGGCTGTTCCCTCTGAGATGTCCATATTAGCTCAGCCTACCAGAGCCTTTTCTTCAGGCCTCCTGTGTCCAGTATCTCAGTAGCTTAGAAATCTATATTTACTGCATAGAGCAATAGAGGCCCCACGGTTGTGGTAAGGAATCCATGAACCCTCTCCCACAGGTCACAGCTCTGAGCCCTGTCAGGGAGACACTGGGCTAGTATGTCCAAGGGGCTTCCTATTCTGTCTAAAATGTGTCACCCTAAAATTCACAGGCTGAATTCATCATGCCTAACACCTCAGAATGTGGCTGTATTTGGACACAGGGCTTTCAAAGAGGGGACCAAGTTAAAGCAAGGGTGAA